>CM056744.1:103488213-103777562 GCA_029851415.1 Eretmocerus hayati
CATATGAGTAATTTCACATGAAACAGACTTTCGAAAAAGGGTCATATCTCAGTTTATTTTCTTGGCTTCTCCATTCGTTTCTATGGTACAAAACAAACAAACTTTTCACCAGCCACGGGACCCCATAAAAAGTTTTCCAGATATGTGGGGCACATATTAACTTATCTTTTTCTATCATCTACAACAACACAATTTGAGTCTTCTTTGCAATAAAATTCATATTCCTCGATTCCGTTTAGAGATACAGAGAAGCAGTTTGCGGCATTCTTAAGGTCTTGGAACAACCTATTGGAATCAATCTTGTAGAATTGATTTTGAGGTTGCGGACGGCTTCAAGGGGCAAGAGAATGAAAAATACAAAAATATCCATTGCTCAACAAGCCATCGTTTTTATTCCTTGAAAATTTGATGATGTAAAATGTTAAGTTCTTCCAAGTAGTCCCGAACATTTTTTTTGCATTCTAAGGCCTATTATTTTCCTATTTTCTGCAAATCTATATTTTAGGCGATTGAAAATCATCTGTTTTCTGCGCATGCGCAGGAATTTGAATCCATTGAAGCAATTTCATTGAGAAGCCAGGAAAATTTTCTTCCAAAATGACCACTCTGCGAAGTCTATTACATCAAATGGGGCCGGAGCTACAACGTATGGAAGATGAACCCTCAGCTTGGGTGCGAAATATAGGTGTACACCATCCTGCGCGGATTTGCTCTATCACTTCCTCCGGTACCCCCGACATACCTCCTGAGGTCCAGTGGTCTTCTGGACGTTGTAGCTCTGGTCCAAATGCATGGAATCGACTTCGCAAAGTGATCATTTCGAAGAAAATTTTCTTGGATCTTCAATGAAATTGGTTTCCAGTATTCAACAGTAATTAGCAACGTGGTGGAGCTACGGGGGTACGGCCTCACCGGGAAGCCCCCTACGGGGGCACCCCCTCACCGGGAAGCCCCCTACGGGGGTATAGTCTCATCTCCATGTATGGGGGTACGGGCTCATCTTCATGTATGCTGTTACGGCCTCACCGGGAGCCTATAGAGGTATGGCCTCGTCTCCATGTATGGGGGTACGGCCTCATCTCCATGTATGCTGGTACGGCCTCACCGGGAAGCTATGGGGGTATGGCCTCATCTCCATGTATGCTGGTGTGGCCTCATCCACACAAAATTTGAATGTTCTTTATAGTAATAGTTGGTGTCCAGATTGTAGAAAAAACGATTCTCCACCCACAGATTTTCATCCACCATGTTGAACTTTATCCTGGCAGATTCGATGCATTCCTTGCACAACTCTCCATTATGATGGAAATCAATGCTGATTACCATTTCACCCGGCAAGAATTTCCAGTATTCAGTGATGGTATCATCTCTGCTGCGCGGCAGTTTTAGCTTCCTCGAGGAAATGTATGCAAGTGTTGAAGTAGAGATCCATTGTGGTGCAATTGCAAATGACACATTGGCTGAGCTTTTTATATGCTTCCGAGTACCGATTTATTGCCACGCATGCTCAAAAGTGCCAGAATGGTAGGGTGTATGACTGTGAATCATTCGAATTCTGGCATAACTCCTTGCATCTCGGCATCCAGACCCCCGCAACGTAACTCAGACTCCATCATCAGTTCACGTCTATCTCGCGCGGTATTCGTGCGGTAATACGGTCTGGTGCGGTCTTGTGCGGTCTTCGTACGGTCTTGTGCGGTCTTGTGCGGCATTCATGCGGTCTTCGTAAGGTCTTGTGCGGTGTTCATCCGAACTTCGTGCGGTCTTGTGCGGCGTTCATGCGGTCTTCGTGCGGTAGTGTGCGGCATTCATGCGGTCTTCGTACGGTCTTGTGCGGTCTTGTGCTGCATTCATGCGGTTCTTTGTACGGTCTTATGCTGCGTTCATGCGGTCTTTGTACGGTCTTGTGCGATCTTGTGCGGCATTCATGCAGTCTTCATGCGATCTTGTGCTGCATCCATGCGGTCTTCGTGCGGTCTTGTGCGGCATTCATGCAGTCTTCGTACGGTCTTGAGCGGCATTCGTTCGATCCACGTGTGGTCTCGCGACATCGGGCTCTTCTTAGCTCATACCCAGGTTCTGAATCATCTCCCAGAATCATATTTGGACCAGTAGTATTTTCCGGCGTAAGCCCTCTTCTTGATCTCTTGCACATATTTGATCGTTCTGGGTAAGGTCTCGTAAGTCCCAATCGTCTGAATGTTCGACGGGCAACTTCATCCCATGATTCCCTAGGCCTCTTATCTCTTTCATCCGAGCAATTGTCGAAGTGCCGAGTTTTGCACGCATCTGCCTGAGCCAATGGTAATTCCATGAATGTAGGAGGAGGCAATCCAAATCTTGCAGATCTTCCCCACTGATTTTCGTTCGTCGAGCATCTGTCGAAGTCCAGTCCTCGGTTATCGCGAAACTGTTCCGATAACCGAGTAGAAGCGTCATGAACAGTATTGTGCGGTTGAATGCTACACAATTCTGAGTCAATATCTGAGTATGATGACAGATTGCTGTCATGTGAATTCGACTCAAATGATGCATTGCTACGGTATGGTCTTGATGATATATCCGATTCAGAATGATATGATGCCGAATCAAATGATTGACCGCTGTGCCATGATCCAGACTTAGAATCAGCTCGTAGATCACTGAAGATGGTACTCTCTGCATCACACCGTAGTTTGTTGGGGGACCGCTTCACATATCCACCAGTTTTCTCATTTGGGGTAGAATTACGCCGAGACAAAAGCGGAGTCATATTGACACCGCGAGCTTCATTGTCATTCTTAAGCACTATCCGTTCCTCTGAATCACTATGGTTAACACTGCTGTTATCTTCCAAAGAACTTTGGTTCCCATCCAACGATTGGTCGCTCCTGGTGGGAGGTTGTACCGGAAACGCCACGAGATGGTTGTGATCACCAACACCGACTAGATTTATTCCATTCGTCACTGCTGTACTCGGGCATCGTTCGGTCCTATGATATGAGCATTTTCATAGGACTGAGCCATTCCGATTGGTTCTCTCTCGGACAAAATGGCTGCCATTGACAACAAGTTGTTCCTTCCCAAGACGATTTTTGATGAATTCTGTCGAACCATCGAATTTCCCAGAAGGGGCAATTTCTTCTAATCTTAGACTTGCTCCTTTGACTCCCTAATTTCCTCCATAGAAAACCTCCCGATTCTTTCCTGGAGAATGATTTGACTCCAAGTTCTCGTCATGTGGAGATTCCTCATGCAAGAGCTCCAATTTCATCTTCACTGCTCTAGCGGCTCGCACCAAAGCTTCTTCAAAGTTTTCACCCATCTTGACTGGTTTGATGTTCAAAGGGTAATGTCTCTGTCATCATTCCCGTCTGTATTTATAGTCACTCTCCTTCACGAATTCGAGTGTCAATAGATATAACCAACCATGTGTAAGGATTCCAATCTAGCTCTTATCTCATCATCATTATCTTGATTCCCAGCACGTCTATCATTCATTAGAATTTGAAGTTTTTCAACTAACTGGTTCGAGTTATCCCAGATATCTCCGTCGTCCTATTTGCGAGTGATCCACCAATTTTTTCGGACCAAATAGCGGTGCGATGATGTTCTTGAATTCTCGACTCTTGCTTCTGCGGAGTTCACCATCATGATGGAATCTTTTTCGATGAACATGCGATACGTTCAAAATTTACTGGTAGTTCGTCATGTCTCCTTCAGTTATAACTTTCCGATTTGGAATTCTTTTGAAGATCGACTCTAGTAGACCAGTGGTGGTTGGGAATCGCTGATCATCAACTAAGATGTGGTCATTCATGAGTTGAACTCGTGATTTACCGATTCCCAGGAATTTACCATTTTTCCTGACTCCGTACAATTTATCCAGATTCATATCGTCTCTTCTAAGGCTTGCCAAGTAGTCCTCAGGCTCACAGACTTCATCATCGGCTGTTTCGAATGAGGTAGCCGATAGACTCTAGTCTGGAACGGTGTCATTCATCATGGTCTCATCGATCTCAGGTGATTCTCTAACGGTTTCGCCTGATTCCCTCTTTCGGGTTGCCCCTTGATGGGCTAAAATTTTCTCTAGCGGATCTGTGATAGGTTTGAATGTGTCTCTCATGTCCTTTTCGAACACAGCTTGTTGTCGTTTTACCAACTCATACTTGCGTTTTAGAGCTCTTCTAGCTCTCATGAGCTTGACTAATGTATCCTTTTGATTGAGGAAGTCCTCCATGTCTACAGTTTGATGCAAAGTGCCGGACTGGGATGCCCTGTGAGGAGTGCCTATTTTATAGCGAGAGCGCGGACCACGCAGAGAGTCTGAAAAAGGATTTTGATATAGAACGAAGACCGCATGAGAAAGCACAAATGCTATACAAGAACGTGCAAAGTATTCGCGAAGACCACCCCGGATGGTGCACGAAAAAGTGAACGTACTGAGAATGCCGAAACACGGATTCGAACCGAGGACCAGATGATCTTCAGTCATATGCTCTCCCACTAAGCTATTTCGGATGCCACACATACACACAAACACACACACACACACACAAGACCGTCCGAAGACCGCACGGAGATCACATGGATGCCGCACAAGACCGCATGAATGCCGCACAAGGACGCATGAATGCCGCTCAAGACCGTACGAAGACCGCATGAATGCCACAGAGGACCGCACAGGACACTACGAAGACCGCATGAATACCGCACAAGACCGCACAATACCGTAAGAAGACATTATGAATGCCGCATAAGACCGCACGAAGCCCGCATGAATGCCGCACAAGACCGCATAAATGCCGCATAAGACCGTACGACCGCACGAATACCGCGCGGGATAGACGTGGACCGATGATGGAGTCTCAGCTACGTTGCCGGGGTCTGGATGCCGAGATGCAAGGAGTTATGCCAGAATTCGAATGATTCACAGTCATACACCCTACCATTCTGGCACTTTTGAGCATGCGTGGCAATAATTCGGTGCTCGGAAGCATATAAAAAGCTCAGCCAATGTGTCATTCGCAATTTCTCCACCATGGGTCTCTACTTCAACACTTGCATACATTTTCTCGATAAAAATGGGCAGTCGAAGAGGAAGCTGAAACTGCTGTGCAGCAGAGATGGTCCTATCACTGAATACTAGAAATTATACATGGAGATGAGGCCGTACCCCCATACCTGGAGATAAGGCCATACCCCCATACGGGGCTTCCTGGTGAGGCCGTACCAGCATACATAGAGATGTGGCCGTACCCCCATACATGGAGATGAGGCCATACCCCCATAGCTTCCCGGTGAGGCCATACCAGCATACATGGAGATGAGGCCATACCCCCATAGCTTTCCGGTGCGGCCGTACCAGCATACATGGAGATGAGGCTGTACCCCCATACATGGAGATGAGTCCATACCCCCATAGCTTCCCGGTGAGGCCGTACCAGCATACATGGAGATGAGGCCGTACCCCCATACATGGAGATGAAGCCATACCCCCATAGGGGGCTTCCCGGTGAGGCCGTACTCCCCTAGCTCCCCAGTGAGGCCGTAGCCCCCCCCCCCCTCGCTAGGGGGCTTCCCGGTGAGGCCGTACCCCCCTAGCTCCACTATTTAGCAAAAAGCAGACCTTCGGGCGCAAAAAATGTTCGGGACTACTCTTTCCTGAAGGAACAGAACATCTTACATCAAATATCAAATTTTCAAGGAATAAAGAAGATGACTTCTTCAGAAATCGATATTTTTTATTCTCTTGCCCACTGAACTCACCAACAACCTCAGAATCAATTTCACGAGATCGATTCCGATGATATTCTTCAAGAACTTTCGAACGCTACGAACCGCATCTCTGTATCTTCAAACGGATTCGAGGAATATGAATTTTATTGAAAAAAAGCCCAAATTCTTCTGTTGAAGATGATTGAAAAGGATGAATTAATTCGTGCCACACATACCTGGAGAATTTTCATGAAGTCCCATGGATGGTGTAAAGCTCATGTTTCGTACCATACGATTGAATGGAGAAGCCAAGAAAACAATCTGAGACATGACCCTTTTTCGTGGGTCTGTTTCGAGTGGAATTACTCATATTGTAAGTTGCACATCATCAAACTCGAGAATGTGATATTTGGAAACAGTGTGTAGGGTTGCTAAGATCTCTCATGTTCCTTAAAATCTTTGATAAGAAATGTCTTCAATAAAACCAAAACAACGCAATATTATCGAAATCGATACTACTTTGGCTGTTAATGTCCAATCAAATCTACTACGAGAATTTTTTTATACGTTCTGCAGTAGCATGATTTTTTCATAAATTTTGAACAGTTCAACATGAATTCCCAAATGAGACACCGCAAACCAAGATTTTATAGCAAGTATCAAAAAATCAAAGAATGAATAAGAAGAAGCTCACCCGAGTAACTCAACGATCTACGAGACTCCCTCCTCCTGTCCTGAGAACGATACGAGTATGGCTGTACCACGACAAGCTCATGCTTTGCACAGTTTCAAAACCAACAGTTCCACCTAAGTTCAGCCCCAACGCTTTATATTCGCATTTTCCCCCATTCTTCCCTCTTCTATATCTGAAACTCTTCGTATCCACGAGAAACGCCAGGTTGTGGCGCCTAAGGCGTGCGTCTTCATAAATTACGCATTAACTCGGCCCGATCTGTACAAGAAGAAGAGTAGAGTAGAGAGAGAGAGAGAGAGGGAGTTGTAACGTAGTAATTTGAAAAGTTTGCGCGTGCGTGGCGTGCTTCGCATTATTTATTCAATACAAGTATATGCCAGAGTCATGTGTATAGTTATACATATCAGTCTACTGTATATATTATATCTATAGGGATAGAATGTAGCCTACTCTGACGGTGTGACTTGGAAACTTTACCAACTTTGTTCCACGCCGTGAATATTCACCCGTCTGAGATATTGATGTGATTACTCACCCAAGTGACATCCCAGCCACTTGTCTTATCTGGTGACTGAACTCTGATTCAACAATCTACATCATTTAGTTGGTGAATCAGATTAAGAATGAATGAATGAATATTCATGGAGTATAATTTGAGTTGATGCATCCTACTCAATGACAATTTTCATTTCAGAATGACGGCTTTTACCGTCTGTCATTGATGAAAAAATTGAATCGGTATCATTTCCAGATTTAGGCTGATTTGTATATTTCAGTAGTATAAGTCTGGCTTTGGTCCGACAAAAATGGTCGGGCGAGACTATGTCTCATGACTTGAGAAACAGGTCGATTTGAGTTGTTGTCTGAATATATTGGGAAAAGCAAGCTATTGAATTCATCAATATTTCTACTTAATCAATACTTTAGGTTGCCGTCGACTTTTCGGAACATTGTTCCAAATTCACTGTTGATACCAAATATAGAAATTCATCGGAAAAGAATTCACGAATGATGAAGAACGTCACGAATTATCATGGTATTTTGGAGGCATGTAAAAATATCAGATTCATGTTATTGGTGAAATAAAATGAAGTCAATCTAGTTAATTGATATGGTACGTTTGAGATTCTCGCCAACCTCAATTCTACTCTCAATATCTGCTAGTATGATTCAGACATTCACGATTATCTGATTGCTCTCAGATTCGAATGCAGATTGCTCATATACTCGGTTCTGATCAGTAGAAGGAAAATTCAATGGAATCAATTCTTCCGAATCATCTTGAATATGGGCAATTGTAGGTAACCTCTCGATATATCATGGAATTCAGTTGAAGAAACTCTATCAGTTACCACACTCGATCAGTTATCCCTCATAAGTTGGATGAGCAAATGAGAAAAACCTTAATCCACCACTCTCTGATGTGCAAGAAAATATAGATTTCCATGCAATAGGTCGGGTATGTTAATTGTCACACACCAAGTAAAATTTTCCATCCGAAGCCAGAGGCGAGGTTCGAAGTTATCACGGGAGTATTGAGATCGTCATCCCGAATGTCCCTGGTGAGTATTTACTCCAACTTTTCGCTAGTCAACAACCACCATGCCACATCGATTTCCAAAATATGGCTCGTATAAATAGCCAAATTTTCCGACGAATGAAACATTAGTAGAAACAACCAGATATCGACCATAATTCTTGGCCATGATTGATGGACAAATACTGGTGATAAAATGGCTATGATCTGACGAAATCATAGATACCTACGCCATCCATCATCTACGGCTAGTGAATGGCAATGACAACTATCTGAATTTGATTGCTCCGATATTTCATAATGACTCGTTGCTTGTTGTTGACTGCTGTCGATTGTTTTACGGTGAGTCCAATATGCACGATAGAGTTTCATTTTTTAAGAATCACAGGATACCTGTTTTACCTGACATCGATGGAAAGTCTTGTACGAGTGACGCGAAGTGAGTTAAGGCGATGCGGTCACCGTGCAACCCGGAAATTATATCTTATTTGGATGTAAATCAAAAAATTTTCACGAAACGAAGTTGGAGACGATTTGTCCATTACGTATTATCATCTGAATTGTGGTGGACAACTCATTATTTGTCACGAATCACAAGGCTATCACTAATAAACGAGAATAACTTGCCCGCGGGTACTTTCTAACCTACAAATTGGTACATTTTCGTTCACAAAACTCTCAAAATCTTTTCCGATTTGGGCCAAACGAAGAGTTATCCAGGCCAAGTTAGATGATAATAAAGCCTGGATAACTCGTCGTTTAGCCCACAATGGAAAAGATTTTGAGAGTTCTGTGAAGAAAGTTCAGCGTGCACGGTGACCGCATCGCCTTAAATGATAATTCTCTCTATTTTTGGGGCAAATTAAACATCGATAGAATTTGTATCTCCAACTGCTGCTTGCTCCGATTTAGTTGGTGAGACTGAATCAATTTTCAGTGACCGAACTGATTGTCAGCTACTCCGATAGACGCTACTCAGCTCCAATTGATAATCCAATCCTAGTTCCAAATCATAACACTCTCAACCGTATGGGTCCCTAACTTTGAAATTTTTTCGGACTCGGAAGTAGATCCAAGTCATCCTGATGAATGTTCCATTCTCCAGATGAAACACGGAGTAGGGAACGATCTCAAAACACGAACGAACACTGTTATTGATCGGGTATTCCTCTTTTGGACAGCAGGTACTCACAATTTACTGCAGCCGGGGTGCCTCGTTGCCTATCGGTCACATACATACTGATAGCGTCCATCATGGCGTCTTGGTACTCTCGCTCAACCCGATTAAAGACATTTCTCAGATATGATTTGGCCATTCGTGGCCCCTGATACATTTTATCCTCGACTATTTCTAGCCAATTTTCGAGTACTATGCGTCTCAACTATTTCAAGGACGTAAGTCATGCCTGAATGACATGACCAAGAAATGAGCCATTCATTGACTACCAAAAGTACAGTCCATAATTTTGCCATCATTGTCGCCCTATTCTAGTCATTCACCAATCCATCAATAGGTAACTGACATGATTCCGGGAAATGTTGTGTTTTGAGAGTTCACGGCAAGATAGATATGAGGAAAAAAGTTTGAAATTTGTACAACGCCTCTACAATTTTTGAATCATCATTGATATTTTAACAATTTGAATTGGCGCCATCCAATATGGTGGTGGCTGCACACGTGCCACTATTTTTTGCAATTACTGTGATGTCATTTTTCATCGGAAATTCTCACCTGAATCTCAATCGAGAGCTTATTTCACTCAAATACTAAAAGCTCGCGGTGGAAATACCTCGGAAAATATCCAGGTTCGCCTCAGAATCATCGTGGAAAATACTCTGAAGTCACGTGACTCGTGTGCAGTCGCCATCATATTGAAAGGCGCCAATTCAAAACCTAAAAACTTCAGACTCAAATTTAAATCACTCTTACTACAGAACATTCCCAAATCTTCACATATCGTGTCACTTTCAACGTGTACTTCCATAATATGAGCATTTTGGAATAATTTTTGTGGTCATGTCAGTTCTCTTTTCTGGACCGTTCGAACTAGCTGCTATCTAGTATCCAAACTAAGTTCACTGAACAAATTTCTACCAGGGGTCGAGCACCACTTTTTATTAGTTGTGACAGAATTCAGGTAGCACTTGCGGTTGGTGATGTGTCATGACAAGAGCCCCGTTCTAAAGACTCGAGCCTCTCAACCTCCTTGATACGCATTGACCACAACACATGCATACTCAGAGCTCACCGACATCCCAAGTGAGCGCTCGCGCACGTGCATCGCGATTGAAAGTCTGCTTCTCCGATCTCTCCCTCGAACTCTTGTACTTTTATCCTAAGTTAAAAAATGAATTGATCGGTGACCCATATGTTTTTTGACGTCAGCTTGTTCAAAAGCGTTTCATCATTGTAATTGGATTTTGGCAGAATTTTAACCGTAATCGTTCACGAATGACGCGATGTTTTGATGATCCCATTAGGAACACTTGTATAAGAGCGGAACGTGTATAATTTTTTTACGCGGAAAAAAGGTCAGCGACCCCCATTCCTGAAGACGGATATTGATTTGTGAACATGTGAAATAAACTTGTGAATTTTCGTAGCTCGATCGCCGTCATCATTCTTCACCCACTGGTGTTACCTCAAAATCCAACCAATGAGCGTAAATTTCATACTACCGTGAGGTCGATGGAAATTTCCATTGTATGTTAATGAATGGTGGGAAAATTGATCGGCACAGTAGATGACAATCGCAAATTTCATAATCGGGATCCATCTTTTTAAAATGAGTGTCCGCTCTTCATTGCCGTAGTTTCTGCGGTTTTCAATGGATTTTCTTGCTTTTGATCTTGATTTAACAATTGATACAAGAGAAATGGGGGGAGGGGGGGGGGGGTTAGGGAGGTCACTTATATCCTTGAGTACTCTCAAGATACTGAGATTGTAGTTTTCAGAATTGATAAATCCCAAAGAAAAGTCATGAGTCCTAAAAAACTTCGAGGGAATCCTAACATAAAACGTGACTTATAATCTTAAACTAATAATTTTCTATTCGAAACTATCTTCCCGATCCAAAAATAGTATGAAAAAAAAACTTTCCAACGCCTAAAAATACGCCATGCGTCAATCATTCACCTCGAGTCAACACGCTGATCCTTTCACATGTCCTCTTCAAAACTTTCCATTCTATCCTAATCTCAACTAAGCTCAAACCGTAAAGCGCGTCGTTCAAAATTTTCATTCCTCACTCATACCCATATCCATCACCTGACACTTCCAGAAGCATCATACCTATGATGAAGTGTACACACATTCAACAAACGCCTATACATATAAACACAACTCCAGAGACTACTCGACGTATATCAGAAGTTACTCCTAGCGGCTTGGTCTAACTGTTGATTTTGAGAATCTAACGTCTAGTATGATCTCTAAACATTCAACTCATCTATATCTATAGATATATCTCATATAAATACTCATCAAGCATACAAAGTGAGATTCAAACTTAGTGCAATATGCTGTACACGTATAAATACTGGCTAACTGTCATAACTTTCTTTACGAATCTACAAAATCAACTTCCTGCTGAGCTTACGCATTTTAATCACTTCTACACAGGATGATGTTTACGCGCGCGTGTAATTGCTTGCATTTTCAGCCAAGTTTTCATTCAGCTTACTCACGCGGAGTATAAAACTTTTTTCGCCAGAAGCAAGAGTATCTGAAAATCGTGTGGCTGTTCGTTGCTCACTTTCTGCTTCCTAGTAGTATTCCAAATATATATATATATATGAAGGGCTAGCAAGCCTTAATTAATCAAGCCCGGAGCAAGAGCATTCTGGGTAGAACTCAACAACGCCCTGAATAACAAAGCCTATCCTTGTTGCTCATTCGGACGGTTGCACGCCGTGCCGCTTCGGAACTTTGCCGCCTCTTTATTTTCAACTACTTTGCTGTTGATGCTGCTGCTGCTGCTACTACTGGCGATGTTATATAGGCAAGGTCCAAAGTGCGACGCCTGTGAACTGACTCTCATTGAGCGAGTAATGTTATACCCAAACTGCATTAATCCCGTTAACTAAGTTTCAGGTACGCGGAAAACGAGCCATTACTCGCTTCAAGCGTTGGATCTAGTTTTATACTTTCTTTTACATCAGACAATAAGCTAGACTTTTGAGAAAAGCAACGATGATGTTGATTTTTCTGACATAGTGACGCAATTGTGTTATCTTGAACCAACGAGTGTTACTAAATGATGAAGTACCGTCAAATTGGGTGATTTTGGTATAGTAGTGGGTGCAACTCGGTACACCCATGAGAAATGACTTTCAAACCTGCGATCGGTGAGGTAAATTATTCTATCACTCTAAAACCTATTCTCTCCTCTCGATACACACATAAACTCTGTGTTGAGCCACTTCAAATGCCGAATGAATGATCCTGGTTGTTTATTGGGGGGTTTTCCGAAAAAGCTTCTTCAGCAGCGATATGCAGGTGGTCTAGTTAGTGTACCTGGCAAGAACTGTTGCAAAACGAGCCATGGGTGAATAAAGCTACATTTTGACCACACATATCACCATGTCAAAGAAACCATCGTTATTCCGGGGGATTCACAGCATTCGGAATTTTAATGAATGTAAAACCTGAAAGAACCCATGAAAAAGTGTAAAAAAGTTACCCCACTCTAGGTAAGAAACACGAGGATAGGGTAACTTTAATACGTTTTCCTATAACAGCTTCTTTTCATTTCATCTTGAGTCGAGTGATGGTCTATGAGGTTTTTAAATGTTTCAAACAGCTTGAAATAAGACTTCTGAACGATTAAAATTAGTCCACTCACATGGTGATGGGTAGAGTTGAAATATTTTGTAAGTGTATCAAAGTTGCCCCATCGGGGTCTAACTTTGGTACACTCACAAAACTGCTAACAGCTACGGCTCAGACACGTCAAATTCAACTTTGTAAACTGTCAATCGGAAGCTGAGAGTGTAAGCTTGAGATTGACCACTAATAGAAGTGGGGTTTGCCAATGTATGTTGAAATGCCGAGCTGAAGAAAATAAAAAGTAACGAAATCGTACCAAAATTACCTAATTTGACGGTATGTTACAGAGTACAATTGATGAGTTTCTGTGTGAAGGGGCTTCATCATCATTGTAATGAGCACAAGCTATGAGAAGTTGACACGAATGACCTCAAGACGCGCGTCTCCGTGACAGGTGAGAGGCGATAACTTATGCTCCAAATGTTGTAGTGTTTGGAGATTGGTAAGAGAAACTCATCTTATTGATGTGTGACGCTCGAACTGTTTCTAAAGGCTCTCACTGCACTTCACCGAATTTATCTTCCTTCAACTAGTAACATCTGGTGAACATTTTGGTTCCGGCTTACAGTATGCATACTGTTCTATACTGTGTGACCGGAAGTGTTATTGCTCATCGAGCTCACCCCAATTTATTAAACTGTCGCAGGCTGCGACATGTTTCCCCGATCTGCCCGAACCTCACCACGAGTCTCCTGAATTTCTTTATTGTCGTCTGCTATTTAGATTTGGAGAGATGAAATAACTTTGAGGCAGCGATTGAAAAACGGTGATACAAGTCCATTAAAGCGAACATGTGCTTCGCTCCATGGTTTGACTATTACTAAAAAGTTTGACGGGCAACAAACAGATGGCGTTACGAACGTCATGGCACGTAACTACGACGGTTTCAAATATTCTATCCACTATAATTATCTAGAAATTATCAAAATATGAACACGATACAAAGTCCTTATGGAGTGAAGACACAACTTGTCAAATAGATCAGATTTAGTGAATTCAATGTCAGTTAGGAGAGTGTCATTGAACATCTTGAAAACAAACAGATCAAAAAACAATGAAGTCATCGTATCAAATTATCATCGCTTACATCATTCTGGACTAGGATAATTAATTTGGTGATTGGATGATCCAATGTTGTTGTTGCGGTGCGTACAGTGAAGCCGCGGAGAGGACTATCGTGGCCAGGATAGATGACTGTAACTCGAGACAAGGGTCACTGGACAGGAGGAGCGTTTTCTGTTCGTGTGAGTACCAAATCACCACCAACCTCGATGAGACGATTACGGTGCTGCCAAATGTGACGATACAGACGTTGATTGTCATTCAACGTCTGTAAATACCTCCGTGGCCATTGGCGCCAGGAGCTCTGAACCATTTATCGAGTGATCCGATAGGGTTTTGTAATGAGGATCCTTTTTCGTTCATAATCTACTTCTGGAACCGAGTAAGCATTGGATTGGATGAGGAAATAAGCCGTCGTTAGACTCCATAAATCATTTGGATCATCCGAAAGAAGTAGAAGAGGTCGAACATTGAGACGAGTTTCAATTTTACATAAAATTGTGGAGAATTCCTCAATATTAGGTTTAAATTTTCCAACTATATGTCTGATGTGATATTTAGGCGACTTGCAACTGCTTCCCAGATGTCACCAAAGTTTGGAGCACCAAGAGGTTGTGCTCCGATGTACAAGACTTGCAACGAGCTTTTAGGATTGAGTGGAGGCAACGTTGAGATGGTCTTTGAGCTCCGTGTCAGCTCCTTTGAGGTTGGCAACCTGGTCACTGTTGATGGTCGTACAATAGCCTTGACGAGCACCGAAACGATCGAAGGCTGAGAGAAATGACTCCGTTCTATAGTCAGACACTGCCTTCGAATGGTAAGCTTTTGTGCCAAGACAGACAAAAATAACTATGTATCATTTAGTCATTTTATGACCTCTACCACGGTAAGGCTACATGAGAAGAAGTCCAGCGTGATCCACGCCAGATTTTTCAAAGGGACGACTTGGTTGCACTCGTGCTGAGGGAAGATCAGCCATCAACTGTTGTTCTGAATTTTCTCTGTACGTAAACATCTGAAGCATTTATTTATAACCTTCGTGACTCTTAGTCAACATTTTACGATCCAATACTTTGTGCAAAGCGTACTGACAAGGGGGGCCCACGAAGTGCGGGTCACCAATGTTCACTAGACTTTTTTCACGGTCTTGTACCACCTAGAATATAAAGAATCCGGAGTAAGTCCGTCAAATGAACCCTCTGTCCGAAGTTGCAGCTTATGAAATTAGCATTGCCCATATAGGCCCATGTTAAAAAGTGATGTATATAGATATACTAGCAACGCTAACATTTTTGCTTGTAGCTCTGGACAGAAGGCCCATTTGACGGAGTTACTCTGGATTCTTTATATTCTAGGTGGTACGAGACTGTGAAAAAAGTTTGGTGAGATTTGGTAACCCGCACTCCGTGGGTCCTCCTTGTGAGCGTAAGTTGGATTCCATCATGAAGAGTCTGCATGTGACGCTCGCACGGACCACGCAAAAATTAAGTGACGCAAAGGGGGGGGGGAGTGGCAGAGAGGATTCTTAGGCCCAAAGATCTTTCTGCGCCTTGAAGGCTATGGCAGATACAGCAGTGATATTTTGGGATTTAGGTAAGTTCATGTGATCCCAAGCAGAGAACAAAGAGTACGTACTTTGATTGCTGCAGGTGTGAAACAGAATGAAACTAAATTCCTCAAATCAAGTGTGGTATTATTGCTCACATACAGTCATTGCAGTTTGAAAAAAAGTTATATCGTGTAGAAAACGGTTGATCTACAGAGCTTGAATCTTCACAATTGAAGCCTTTTGTAACATAATTTAATGGATGATCGGAACGAGGGCACCTTCATCTGATATAATCAAATTTTTGTCTCATCAGTGTATCACAGAAAAATTTCGATGATGAGGATGAGTATGTGGCGGAAATAACAGGATAGGAAGTTACAAAGAGCCCGAGCGTGCAGGGAATGTCCTATTACACAAAAGAAAATTTTGGCATGCAAGGGATTAAAACTATATCGATCAGGGATACACATACCAATCTAATGAGGGAAGCTGACAATGATAGTCTCACATTGCCCTCCTGTAGCTTTTAATAATCGTCAATTTTAAAGCGCCAGGGTAATTACGTACCACTTGGCTATCGATATTGGACACCATCCTCCATGATAACCCCGTATTACGCCTGCTGATGGAAAACTTTTTCCCGACCAATATGTGCCATGCAATAGCAGCTTGGGTGAAATGTTGGTATCAGCGCGATTTTAACTGCCTTCCATTTTTGCTGTTCACTTTGATGTGAAGCCGATACTCGTCCGAACCCTCATACATTGACGATTGATATCATAAATGGATGGAAAAATTTTTCTGGGTAGTGACCGCTCTTTGATCGAGATGAGTTTTAATGAGGACAGAATATAGATACTATGACGTTGCTTCGGTCCTAATTCATATTGGTATTTATTTAAGTTGTTCACTCGACTGGTCTATCGTTTTTCCACAGAAAAAATTGTAGAATCGAATGAGAATCATCCCGCAGACTTGATGAGATATGAGATATGTTTATGCAAAAAATTTGATCATCTTCTTGCTCTTCATTTGCTGCTCATCTGATTCCACAGCTTGGATGTCATCTGATGTCCCTGAATATTATCATCCCCTAGCTACCAAGTGCTCAGCATGAGGATCTAGTTCATTTCTTGAAATTCTCCTCTCTCATCCGTAAGAAAGTTTATCTTACTCTGGAAGGCTGAAAAATAATGGGTTATTGAATAATGAGAGATTTAGTCCTCATTCATCGATTTGATTACACGATTTTTGCTCTGAGTCAGCAATAGCTATCATCATCGCTGATCTGAAACAAATTTATCCATAGATCTTCACTGAATTCGGAATTGAGACAATTACAAAGAGCACCTCAATCGCAAGAATCGGGGTTTGAGATCCTGATATAGGTTCACACTTTCTAGTTGAACTCTACTTTCTCAACATGAACCAGCTAACACAAACGAATTTTGACTGAAAATCAGCCATTTTAGCTGATTCTCAGCTATTGTAGCTGATTTTCAGTAAAAATCTGTCCATGTTAGCTGCAAATCAGCTAAAATAGCTGGATTCATGTTGAAAGAGTAGTGATTGTAACCCTGTGGGGGTGTTGAGGTGTTTTACAATCTAACTTACAGCCAACTTACAGTTATCATGTTATTCTTACGGTGAAGTAATTTTGAACTGCCATAAGAACTTCATGATTAAAGTAACTTTACTGTAAGTTAGAGCATGAACGCTATTAAGTTTTGTCAATAAAATTCGTATGATCATAGCTCGTACCAGTAACTTTCAGGATCAGAATGCTTTAGTGAGTCAAAGTCTCACGCATCCATAGATGTTTATTTACTACTGTCATCTAGACTCAGATGTCATTCTCCATAGCATTTTGTGACCTCTTCCGAGAATCATAGGGTCAGTTGTGTGAGACTAAAATCAAGGGATCCTTCATTATTCGAAGGAATACACCAAAAGAAATATATTCATGTTACACGGACTAGAGTTGGTGTAGTCTAAATGGAGATTCCAGATAATTAAGTCGAATTCCAAGGAAACATGTCCTTGTTCAAAATTCTTCCAAATCCATCTTCCTACAACGTATGGTCTTCCTTTCATTTGGATAAGTCTTCCTGCTAAACACTAAGAACGAGAGAACCATCGTCACAGTAAGCAAAAAAAAAACAGATAACGACCACTCAAGCTCGAGAAGGAAGTGAATAGATCGTTTACTCATTTTGCCGAATTTGGAAGAGAATGATGATAATAAACAGGTGAAATCATAAAGAATGGAGTGCAGAAGCAACGGTAGCACCTAAACATAGGCAAATTTATGGTTATTAGGTGATGCGCAGCTCCGGCTAACACTTAGAAGAGACAATGCACCTCGTGCTTCCAAGGCGACGGTGTGGCAAATTCAAACCACGTGCTTTCTCTTCTTCTAAATGTCCGTTAGGGCTCATTCATCGATTACATAACATCATTTTGGGTCAAAATTTGACACATCTCTTTGTTCTTATTCCAAGATTTGAAGCATTGATTGATCGTGTAATTTTTTCTCATCTCCATTTTAGGGGAACATATTCTTCCTAGGGAATTTAACAAGGTTATTACGATGGAAACTCCTGTCAGGGTCATGATTTTTTAATCTCCAATGACTCATGATTGCTCGAAACAATTCTCAAATGGAAATCCATGGTGGTGAATTCATTTTCAAGGACTCAAGCAATGCCTCAAGTGAAGCTTCTAATACTATACGAACGTATTAGTCAAAGCACGAGTGACCGGTCCATGAACGTCTCAGAATTATGGGGAACAGGACTCGCAGTAAATGTATTGATACAGACAGTGATATGGTTTGTTACATTGATAAAGATGTTCCCTGGAGATACAACATCATCAGAATGAATACCTTCATGAGAATATCTGTTGGATTATGACTAGAGTAAGGATGTTTGTACGTTAAAAATTGATGAGAATGACACAGAATTTGTACCTTAGAACCGAAGAATGAGTAGTAGAAAAGTCAAGATGTGTAATAACGGTTCTTCACATACCACTTCTAGGTCACTCTTTACAATTTATTCAATCTGATGATAATACCATTCCCGATGTCATTATGGAAAAATTCGAAGGTCCTGTTGTTGAGGATGTGATTGTAGGGTAAAATTCATATCTCTACTTTGAAAATTGTGAGAGGATCATACATATAACTATGAATCATCCCCGTCTGCAAACTGTGAATCTTCCGATTTTTGATTTATTTGCCAGCTTGTCTTCTCAAAGTATCTCCAAGCAACGGGAGCTATTAATTCTGCTCAGTGAGATTCTTCCACAGACGCTCTTTTCAAAGCACATCCCCTGGAATCAAAAAAGATCGTCAGATGTCGTTCAACTGAAAAGGAGAGCATCAACCTTGCGGGTCCTGAATTTTGACGAAACTTTGAGAATTATTCAGGTGTAGAAAACTTGCATTGCATAAGGCCCTTGCGGGAATCATCTTTTTTGGTGAAAATGAGGGTACCCAAAAGGGTTTCGTCCAAAGGGCCTTTCATCCCTAGATTCAGCAATGGGGGTTAGCCGTCTAACTGTCAGCATATCTATATGTATGACCTTTTTACATGGTCCTATATGGGCAGTGCTAATCACGTTAGCTGAATCCGAGGATGAGAAGCCCATTGGACAAAACCCTTTTGGGTACCTCCATTTCTCACCAAAACAAGATGATTTCCAAAGTTTCGTCAAGGTTCAGGACCCGCAAGGTTGGTCTTCCCGTTATAAGTTACGAATTTTGATTGGATCACGCTATGTTCGTAAATATTCTGTGCGAAAATAGTACATTTCGATACAAGGGCGTAAAACATTTTATTCGCGTCCGAGTGATGGGTTTCCGGCCCGAGCCGCAGGCGAGGGTCGGAATCATCACGGGGATGCGAATAATAGGTTTCACGCCCGTGTATCTAACTATACTTTTCGATAAACTGTGAGTAAAAGTCGACAAACTGTGCGCAAAGTGCACTTTTACGCACAGTGTATCGAAAAATGGCCATTTAGACGCAAGTGTGCGTGTGCAAATGCCCCATTTGGGCACGAGTTTGCGTTTACACCGTGCGCAAATATCCATTTGCGCACGGCGTAAACGATGAAACAGTGTGCAAACGAGGCATTTACGCACAGTTTGCTTACCACATTTGGGTTGATTTTTGGTCATCCTATATTCACTAAAAAATGAAAATGAACGATCAAGAAGCACCGCGTCATGGTTCTCTCGCATAACTATATACGGAGGATGAGTTCGGTAACGGTAGGATATTCAAAATTCAAACGATCCTCCTGAATTCGAAACTGCAATTTTTGCTCTGTTAACTCTCAGCAAAAAACTCTGTATTAAAAATCATCTGCTCAATTAAGATATTACTCGAGATGGTTATTAACTGAGGCTGTAATTTATTCACCGAAGAATAAATATAACGCCTGCGTAGAATGGATGGTCAATGACCTTCACGATCTTCGAACTAATCTCTAGGACAATGAATTTGAAAATATGAAATTCAAAATTTAAGCAGTCAGATCGGATGAGAAAAGTTTTTCTCTCTTGCACCGATCGCTTCTTTTCCATTGGTGCAGTTTTTTATTCTCAAAATTACAGTTATTATTACCCGAAATTTTTTCATTTCTTGCAGTTCTATCTGAGGCGAACCATTCGATCACCACCACATCAACATTTCTGAAATCATCTTCTCAGATAGTATTTACTCAACCAAATTATCGTTTCACGGACTATAAAATTCGAAATTGATGATCTAGCGGTGCACGTACCGAACGTCAGAAATAGTATACATCAGATGATTGAAGACATTTCAAATTATGTGGAAACATACTATGGGCAAAAGTCTTTTTTCCGATACATTTTTCGGAATTTTTTTCAGTCAATCCCCCGGCGGGGGCTTCGCCCCCTGCCACCCCTGGGCCCCACCCTGCGCCCTTACTGACGCCCTACCATTATCTCTGATCAAAAGAGTCATTTACCCAATAGATCATGAATGAGACGACGCGCTCCGAATTTTACTAAACATTGTGAAAATATTCGAAGTATGTGTATTTCGGATGAAAATGATAATATCTCTGTCCAATTCAAGATATTAGAGACACGGAGTAAGCGCTCTGATAGATCTATAGATCGATTTCTCAAAATACACAATTTGATTAACGAGAACAAAGATCCATGGAATCCGTTCACCCCGAAACAAAAGGAAAATCGAACAACTCTCTAGCTGACAGTCACCTTTCGCAACCTCCGGTACTTATTCCAAGGGTTTTGGCGAGTTACATTTTTTCTCACAGCAATAACAAAAAATATCGTGAGCAACTCGGGTGCCAACATTTGCGCTCTCGTCCCCGGACTCGTGTGCAAATGGTTTATTTGCACACTCGTTGTGGTGACTCGTACGCAAATGTCTGTTGGCACCCTTGTTGCTTAATATACTCTTCTCGACAGGAATGACATATGATCATGTAGGAATGTCACTTGGTTCACATTTCTCCGTTTCTCAATCATTAATTATTTTTTGTTATTCTGTGCGCAAAAATGGCCATTTAGACGCAAGTGTGCGTGTGCAAATGCCCCATTTGGGCACGGGTTCGCGTTTGCACCGTGCGCAAATGACTTATTTGCACACGGTAGTGCGCAAATATCCATTTGCGCACTGCGTAAACGATGAAACAGTGTGCAAATGGGGCATTTACGCACAGTTTGCTTACCAAATTTGGGTTGATTTTTGATGATGCTATATTCACTAAAAAATGAAAATGAACGATCGAGAAGCGCCGCGTCACGATTCTCTCACATAACTATATACGGAGGGTAAGTTCGGTAACGGTAGGATATTGAAAATTCAAACGATCCTCCTGCATTCGAAACTGCAATCATTGCTCTGTTAACTCTCAGCAAAAAAACTCCGTATTGAAAATCATCTGATCAATTAAGATATTACTCGAGATGGTTATGTTAACACGTTTGCTGCGGCGGAGCCCACCGTTGGGCCCCGCGTGTCTTTCCCCCACTGCTGAGAATTTTGTCCTATGGGAAATAACATTGAGCGGGGCCCACCGCCCACCGCCCACCGGTGGGCCCCGCCGCACCTGGGGAAAGATCACCGATTTCAGCCTCCGCAGCGAACGTGTTAACTGAGGCTGTAATTTATTCACCGAAGAATAAATATATTGCCTGCGTAGAATGGACTGTCAATGGCCTTCACGATCTTCGAACTAATCCCTAGGACAATGAATTTGAAAATATGAAATTCAAAATTTGAGCAGTCAGATCGAATGAGAAAAGTGACCACAACGTTGGAATTAATACTATGACACATGATGAACGTTTAAGATCAACGACGAGAGAAATTGTCTCTCTTATGCACCCATCCCTTTTTATCCATTGGTGCAGTTCTTTTATTCTCGAAATAACGGTTATTATTACCCGAAATTCTTTCATTTCTTGCAGTTCTATCTGAGGCGAACCATTCGATCACCTCCACATCAACATTTCTGAAATCATCTTCTCAGATAGTATTTACTTAACCAAATTATCGTTTTACGGACTATAAAATTCGAAATTGATCATCTAGAGGTGCACTTACCGATCGTCAGAAATAGTATACATTAGATAATTGAAGACATTTCAAGCTATGCGGAAACATACTATATGGGCAAAAGTCTTTTTTCTGATACATTTTTCAGAATTTTTTTTCAGTCGGGGGGCTCCGCCCCCCGAACCCCCCGGCGGGGGCTTCGCCCCCTGCACCCCCACCAGGGGCTACCGCCCCTGGACCCCGCCTTGCGCCCTTCCTAACACCCTACCATTATCTCTGGTCAGAAGAGTCATTTACCCAAAAGATCATGAATGAGACGACGCACTCCAAATTTTACTGAACTTTGTGAAAATATTCGAAATATGTGTATTTCAAATAAAAATGATGATATCTCGGTCTAATTCAAGGTATTAAAAACACGGAGTGAGCGGTTTGATAGATCTATAGATCGATTTTTCAAAATACACAATTTGATTAACGAGAACAAAGATCCATGAGATCCATTCACCCCAAAACAAAAGGAAAACCGAACAACTCTCTAGCCGACGGACAACTTTCGCGACCTCCGCTACCTATTTGAAGGGTTTTGGCGAGTTACATTTTTGCTCACAGCAATAACAAAAAATATCGTAAGCAACTCGGGTGCCGACATTTGCGCTCTCGTCCCCGCACTCGTGTGCAAATGGTTTATTTGCGCACAGTTTCATCGTTTGCGCCATGCGCAAATGGTTATTTGCGCACTGGCGTGCGCAAATAAGCCATTTGCGCATGGCGCAAACGATGAAGCCGTGCGCAAATGAACCATTTGCACACTCGTTGCGGTGACTCGTGCGCAAATATCTGTTGGCACCCTTGTTGCTTAATATACTATTGTTGCCTCTATAGATGCCATCTCATTTCAA
This sequence comes from Eretmocerus hayati, assembly GCA_029851415.1. Lineage (NCBI taxonomy): Eukaryota > Metazoa > Arthropoda > Insecta > Hymenoptera > Aphelinidae > Eretmocerus > Eretmocerus hayati. Next base: position 103,511,049 of record CM056744.1, read on the forward strand.
AATCTTCAGCATGAAATCATGATGCCCATAATCAAGCGTCTCATATTCTTGTCACTGGCTGCAGATGGAGAGATTTGTCCAGAACATCCTTGTCAATTCGGATTCGAGCATGCTTTCTTTTGTTTACACTCTGATTTTAGGAATAAATTGAAGCTAACAGGTGATAGATCCATTTTAATTCACTCAAAGATGTAATTTCGATGGGAATATGCAATAACGTCAAACGTGCGATAGGTAACATGATGAAAAATTTGGAATTTAGATCAGTCGACGACTTGAAGTAGACGGGTGTTCGTGCATTCAAATTGACTGATATATTCATATGAAATCATTTAAACACGTTCAGTAAGATAAATATGAGAATGGGAAAAATGTTTTTTATCTGTATCATTGCGTGATTAATGAACGGACCCTAAACAAGTTGAGCGCGCTAAACTCGAGAAACAGAGCAGTACAAAGGTTAACTATATAAAACTCGTTGGAGTGAGAGGGAGAGGTTCTGATATAATCTCGAGCTTGAAAAAGTACAAAATTAACGCCGGAGGAGACGGGCGTGATACGAAAAGTTTTGCTACCGCATTATCTAGCTCCGCAAGAGAGTTTAGGCTACTGTACAAAAAATTCATTCGAGCGGAATTAGCTTGCTCGAGTGCGTGAATTACAAATTTTACGCATCAGATACGAGCAACAGGAAAGGGAAGAATAGAAAGTGAATGGAAATTCAAATTTGACAAACTTTCATTAATGCAGTCGAGTTGAAAATTGAAAGAAGATGTAGAGATGTCTACCCGAGATCAGTAGTAAAGTTGCTCTTGACAGAGTCAATATTGACTCACTCCAAATTGCTTTGATTCCACTCGGGAGATTTGGCAATTGAGAGATCTACTTCATCTTTTTCTCTTGTGAGAAAGATTCATATAAAAAGTATCTGAATTTTTGATGTACTCGAGATGTTCTGCAGCGGTCATGAATGGATTCACTTTGGAGATTTCTAAGTTCGAAGGCGTTTGGTACAGTGATGTGTCTAAATTTTGCAAAATTAGGATGCGGACGTGTCTTTCTCACAAATCTTACAGGTTTTGTGATTTCTTCAGTCCTAATTATGAGCTTTGTGACAGCTTGGAGATATTCTCATCTTGTGTTCAATACCTCGGATATTCTCTGACGAAACTATTTTTTCTCGTAGAGTATTGGAGCAAGTTGGCTTCATATGTTCATGCTACCGTTTTGCTAATCAAAATTCTCACAAGCCTCATCCTGGCATCACGAGCAGTTACAAGTACAGCACAGATTTCATTCATCTTGTGTATCTTTGAAACAACCAGTCACATAAGCCCATAAATCACCAAAAAAAGACCAATTATTACATTCATACTCCTGTTATTACGACGAGAGAGATTCAGTTGTGAGGTAAATGAAAATCATAGGCTTGCCTCGGTGAGGGGCCGTCCATAAACTACGTAGGCGGCCAAGGGGGTAGGAGGGGATCATCGGCTTTACTACGTAGCTTCATATTTTTGAATTGCGTGCGTGAAAATGGCTTTCGGTACATGATTTTGATATTATTATCGCTCAGATAAATTTTGATTCGACGTAATAATCTATGAAACTACGGAGCCGATGGTGGTAGTTGTAAAGCATGTACGTCAGATGTTCATTCGTTTTCGTCATTGTTCACATTTGCTGAGTGCTCGTGTGTGAGTATCGTTGGAAGTTCCGAATTGGTGAATCGTTTTCATACTTCAGCGTGGTTCACTTGTAAATCCTTCATCTGGTACTACCTATGTTTTTCAAATTTATTTCCTAAAATCTTCTTACTCCGAATTCAAATGTCCCTCCAACTAATGCAGATAAACCCTCTACGTTTGACGAGACGAATCCTGTCCGTAACCAGGGAGAAGGTGAATTATCCAAATTATAATCACATAGGATATTTTACAGTAATCGTGCTACTACAGCTCAAGATATTTTGAAAAATGGCATAGTTTCCAGGACCTTTGGTTCTTTTTGATCGAATGAAACTTTTATTATTTTTGGAAAAGCTACGTAGTTTTTTGGGGGGCCGAGGATCAGATTGTCCAAAAAGCTACGATTGACTGCGGGGGGGGGGGGGTAAGAAGTAATTGATATCGGTTTACGTAGTTTATGAACGGCCTCGACTTTCTAACTGTCGAGGATCTATACTGTTTACATACGGTTTTGATAGGAAGGTTTTTTTCTTTTCTTCATTATTGATCAGGTCTGGGTGTGTGTATGCAACAGTCAATGCACAAAATCCGACAAGGTCGGACATTGACTACTTCATCTGATCAATGCTGAAAAGATGGAGAATATTCGAACATTGACTAGATGATCCCAAGATTGTCTAACCAGCCTACATAGATGTCTGAGACAAAGTTTTGAGTGATATTCAGGTATATCAACGAATATAGACGCTTATAGAAGATTATTGCTTATGGGCGACCCGATGCCCGAAATCGTTAGTTGATGAAGCCACTGTAGAATGGCGGCACTATCGAGGAGCTTGTGGGACTTTATTATAAGTCACCACTAAAGTAAATGAGCGGAAGGCTCGGAATGCGTTTCGTCCACCGCCTGCAACTGGGTACATCGTAACCCGGACTCATCAGCAGGGCTGAGGTTGCAGGTGGTTGCCCTGGACGCGGAGTGCGGAGGTAGAGAAGTTCCTTATATATGGAATGTGTTCGTTTCTGTGCGCTTGCGAGAGAGGTGCGGAACGGGTAGCCACCTGGAGGCATACCCAGAATCCCCACAAGCTTGCAAGCCACGGAGGCGGCAGCTCAAATCCACACAGAATCTGATGCATTTTATTCTTCGACCAAATCAATCGTTTTCTTTCAGTAAAAATCACTGGACCGCTAAAGAGACTCGCAATTTTGAATGATTTTCTGTGATTTATGTTTCCCCTGTCAATTTATGCTTATGAGAGACGGAGTTACTCAGTATAGATGGTCACAAACATGGGCATTTAATTAGATTATTCGTGATATAGCGTTGTTTCAATGCAATATCGTTCAGCGATCATCATTTCTTCAAAACATGAAATTAAGATTTTAATCTGAGTCTAAAAAGAGGTAGTAAATTTACAAGCATGTCAAGTTGACTGGAGGGCAACAACTTTATATACAAGTTTCATGCGATTCAGGAATACCTCGTCACTGGCTTAGGCGGTAATGTTCCTGCCCAGTAATCTTTTGGCCCCAGGTTCAAATCCCCTCAAGATCGCACCTTTTTTTTTTTTTTTTTTTTTTTTTCATCTAAATTAGTAGTTTATTTCAATGCGAACAATGAACAACCTCTGTTGCAAAAATTGTTCAATTAGAAATGTATGATTACAGTCGCTCATCTCGCGAAAACTCATTTCTGGGGCTTCAAAAATTGTTTTGCAATATAAAGAAGGTCAATGACGAAATCTAATATGATTTTAACATCAGAGAGGGGGTTTGATTTCTTTGAATCTGCAATTTGGGTAATTTTTGTTTGGAAACAGTAGATACTTGAACTTTACTTGATAATTAAAGCCATTTTTTCAAAAATCCATTTACGGGTTTCTAAATTATTTTGCAATCCGAAGAACATCAATCACGAAACAATATTGAAAATTGATTCGATTTTTGAATCTACAATTTTTCCACTTACGTTATAATTTTTACCATAGAATTTTGATGTTTTTTTTCATTAATCAGTTAATTTGTTGTAAACGAAAAAAGTATATATCAAGCTTTCCTGATTGAAATAAATATTTTTGAATTGGATAATTCGTGAACGAAATATTGATGAAGTTGTCCGTAAAAAAAAATATTGGCTATCATTGAAAAAAAAAAAAAAGATTTTGGGAGGATCCGAAACCCGCCCCGTGGCACCATCACATGCGAAATCAACGTCCAGGGACGCTATCGACTGAGCTATGACGCCATTCAACCCTATTAGACTAAACTTTATGTATAAACCATTTGCCCCCAAGATGGGATTCCATGTACAGCCAACGGATGTTTATTTATTGATGAACAGTCTACATTTCGCGTCCAACTTCGAAAGTTGGTCCGATTTGAAAAAATAAGTCGAGATAATTCAAGCAATGCATCGCTAATGTAAAATTTGCAGGTTTGGTTATCGCCGTATTGCTTTGTGTTGTTTGTGCACGCACACACGCAACACGTCAGCTCATACACGTGTTATCCAGTAGGAGCGCCACCAAGCGGTTGGCTAACATAACTAACCCCCCTGTTAGCCAAGCTCCGGGCTCCAGTTTTACTGAAGAACTGGGAAGCGTCTATATTCGTTGGGTATATTATCATCAGACGAAAAAAGTATGTAAGGGTGTGTCCACAATTGAGCGCGCGCGCGTACCCCCGTGTTCCCGCGCGGCTCCCGGCGCGCGCTGCTCCTACCATAGAAAAATTACGAAATTCCCTTGTCACCCATAGTTAGTGCACTACTTTCAAAGTATACACAACTGATGGGTGCTTCAGTTCTATATATTTTGAAAGTAGTCGGTAACGAGGAAAACTCGTAATTTCTCAATGGTAGAAGCGCTCCATTTGTGGACGCACCCTAATGTAGACCTCACAGTATCGACTCTCGAACTGTTGATAACCCAGGCCTACATGGAAAGAAAGGTCCATGATCCCAAAGAATGAGAGTTGTTCCTGACGTATTTTGAGCTGCTGAACACAAATCCAAACTCGAAACAGCATCTTTCCTCGGCCACCTTTAAGTTATGACCGTATTTATGGTTTATAAAAATTCATAGGTATGAGTTTATGTGTTCTAGAGGAGGATAGAGACCTTTTACAGCAATATTGGAATATTGTCCGGGGGACAAAAACGATCCCACATCTTCAAACGAACCCTCAATCACAATTTTTCAGTTCCTAATCTTGAAGAGATAACATTTAAAAAATTGCATTCATATCAATCTAATACTTGATAGTAAACTCACATCAGCGTCACAGTTCCATTTGATTGAAATACAATGGAAGCCAGTCTCCAATAATCTATCGGCTCTTTGCTGGATTACAATCCACCTAATCCACCCGTATCATCATTCAAGATCGCCCACTCCTAAGGAATTAATAGAAACTCAATGCAAGCTCCTTTCAAACTAAAAGGTGCAAATAATCTCAAGAATCTGATCCCTTACTATAGAAACCACCACTCTTTTCCATAAGCCACAGACACCTGCTACGAGAAAACATCTGCCTCAGCACAGAAAATCTGGTATGAAGTATATAAACTCATTGAACGAATCCAGATCAGCTTAGATTAATTACCCATTCAATTCAGGCAAGATACTCGCCAACTTTTCACTCGACTGATTTACAAGATCAGTGGATTATTCCGGGTCTGAGCTTCATGCACCTGCGCTCGACTGGCCATCCATGAATTTTTCAACCCCTACAAGGTACTATACTATGTACGAAGCAGTAGCTCGAGCTCAGCTTGATTAATTACCTTACTAGCGCAGCCTGCAGTAAACCTCTCTCTCTCTCTCTCAGCTTTATATCCGTGTATACACACACACACACACACACATCTTTCTCTTTGTCCTGGCTCTTTCTACCTCGTCATTTCTGATTTTCGCATCTATTGCAACAACAACAATGACGACGACGACGACGATGTTGGTCCAGGTTTCGCATACAGGTATGTACAGGACATGGAGGCAATCCGTTAATTTTGCTGTAGAGATAGTGGGTGTGTCAGAACACATATTTCGTGATAGAGACAACGAGATTTATAGATAATGGTAGGGAAACTTGGTTGACCGGTGAAAATTGTCGTTGTGGTTTGATAGATCTATCAGCTATGATATATTTTTCTTGAGATAAGAGTGATGTTGTACCGTAGCAAATTCCAAGATGCGTTGGAGTAGGTTAAGGCGATGCGGTCACCGTGCACGCTGAACTTTGTTCACAGAACTCTCAAAATCGTTTCCATTATGGGCTAAACGACGAGTTATCCAGGCTTTATTATCATCTAACTTGGCCTGGATAACTCTTCGTTTAGCCCAAATTGGACTAGATTTTGAGAGTTTTGTGAACGAAAATGTGCCAATTTGTAGGTTAGAAAGTACCCGCGGGCAAGTTATTCTCTTTATTAGTGATAGCCTTGTGATTCGTGACAAATAATGAGTTGTCCACCACAATTCAGATGATAATACGTAATGGACAAATCGTCTCCAACTTCGTTTCGAGAAAATTTTTTGATTTACATCCAAATAAGATATAATTTCCGGGTTGCACGGTGACCGCATCGCCTTAACATTCAGTTTTGTGATGAAGACTGATGAATGCCTTACGTATTTTGGGGTCTTCAAGGAAATTTTCAGACCAAAACTTGATTGGGATGGAGAATGTCACTTTTTTGCAATACCTATTGCAAGAATACCTAATTTTTTCTGGAAACACTCGTCAAATCTAATGATCTCAGGATTATTTCTGATGTGAAAAACGCTTTCAAACTGATTAGAATGAGATTTGAGTGAAGATATTGAACAGCCCTGGATAGTTGTAATCATGCCGAGTTGAAACGGAAACTTTTAGGAAATTTTTTTCTACCACCGCTAACTTTTATTTCGCGTAGCTCTGACATGAGATTCAATCAGGCTGATCTTTTTGATCACGTCAGCTTATTTTGTCTCTAGAAATATCTACTCCATTCACTAATGAATCAGTGATGTCGAGTATTTTGTCAACCTGGTATTTCATGGTATCAATCATTAATGTTATAATATTTTCATGAAGCTTTCAGGAATTTCTCACAGGTCAGTGGAATCTGAATGATTGTCCAAATTCCTAATTCACGAACTACGTCTTTTCTTCCAGATAACTCGTTATTTCAGTTTCACTATATCAGATCAATTTATCAACCAAATAAACGTTTATGACTCAAAGAATTCAAAGATGAAATTTTCGCAATTTTCCGATGTTTGGGTGCCTACAAAATTGCGAAAAATAACTTTCGCGCCTCGCACACGAGGTTCCCCGCTTCCGAGCGATCATTTCAACCCTTGTCCCCGGCTCGGGTCGAAAACCGATCGCTCAAAGTTAGTGCGTAAAGACCATTTTTTCGGTGTGTAAGGAAAAACTTTACGCACATCGACTTACGAAACGACTTCGATACTTTACGCACTGTCGGAAACTTCACACACTCGAGTAACAGCTGTACGCACTGTTGAGATTTCTTTACGCACGAGCGTCAGCGAGTGACTATTTAGATCCTCGCCTGCAGCTCGGGCCTAAAAAAGTCACTCGAAGTGCGGAAACCACCATTTGCGCCCTTGTATCACCATATACTATTATCTCATTGCAAGTTCAATGGCTCGGTCAGTAAAGCGGATTCAATGCAATGCGCTAGGAGTGGCGTGAACTCGAGTCCATTACACTGAGAGACTTCCGTCATTAAATTTCACAGATGTGGAATTAATTTTTAGAGAAAGCCGCTGCAATTGGGGGACACTAGATATTTTTCCCCAGGTAGTATTTACACTGAACTTATGAAGTGTAAATATGCTTAAACTTCAAATTAGATTTCGTACAATGTTTGATATGTGGTGATACATTATATCGACGCCTCTTACGAAGATAAACACATCCGCTAACGCCCACGAAGAAAAACACGGTGGCCGAAGATTAGCACTTGCTTTGTTATGGCCACGAAGATTAACACTTACTGTTTACGCCACGAAGATCAACACTTACGCCTCAGCGCCACGAAGATCATCTCTTACTGCTTAAGGCCACGAAGAGTAACACTTACCCCTCAAACTGCACGAAGATTAACACATTCGCGCATTTTTTTCCCGAAGGGACGAAGACTATAAGTATTCCGTCTTAAGGCCACGAAAAGTAACTCATTTTCCTTTACGCCACGGAGACTAACACATCCGTAGACTCCATTCTTGAAGGGACGGAGATTATAAGTACTCCGTCTTAAGCCCGCGAAAAGTAACATATTCTTCTTAGCGGAACGAAGGCTAACACAATCACTTACCGTTCATCGTCACGTCAAAGAGAATGTGTTGTTTTTCATTCCATCGAGAAGAATGTGTTAGTCTTCGTGGCGTAGAGGAAAATGTGTTACTTTTCGTGGGCTTAAGACGAAATACTTATTGTCTCCGTCCCTCCATGAATGAAGTCTACCGATGCATTAATTTTTGTGCCGCTAAAGAGAATGTGTTTTTTTTTCGTGGCCCTAAGACGAAATACTTGGTCTCCGTCCCTTTGAACAAGAACGTGTGCAAGTGTGTTATAGTCTTCATACCGTTCAAGAGTGAGTGCTAGTTTCATGGGCCGTTGAGCAGTAAGTGTTAGTCTTCGTGGCCCTAAGGAGTAAGTGTTAGTCTTCGTGCCCCTAAGGAGTAAGTGTTAGTCTTCGTGGACTTAACGAGAATGCGTTAATCTTCGTGTCCCTAAAGAGTAAGTGTTAGTTTTCGTGGACCTAAGGAGAATCCGTTAATATTCGTGTTCACAACGAATAAATGTTAATCTTCGTCAGTCACAAGAAAATAGGTGTTTATCTTCGTAAGAGGCGTCAATATGATGATATACTTATATTATGATTGATACTTATGCCGCTATATAACTAGATATATTTTTCTCACCTCCTACCACACTCGCCATCTATGGTGTTCGTTTACGTCCAAATTTTGGAACTTCTATACACACAAACGAGGTTAGATTTGACCGCTCGCGAGAAAGACTGAATACGTCGTTTACGAATTTTCCTGAATATAGATGTGTTTTCCTTTGATGTACTAACATGCGTTATCGCTCAATTTATCATTCTAACGTGAAAGGGGAATTCTAACATGTTCATTGAACTCGAAATTTGATTCGAAAGAGCTGTTATTGAGTCTCAGAACGAGCCGAGAGCGCTTCGGATCCATCTGGTGGCGTCAATGACAATTGGTGCCCTCTGTTTGCTACGTTTGAGTGGTTGTAGCGGCCGACACTAAATTTTAGTTCTTGAGCACTAATTTTTGCTTCCCACCCGCCAATTTTTGGTGCCCGTGTGACGGGAGAGAAATTTTGTTGCGGGATCACTAAAATTTGATGTTGCATCTTTAAATTTTGCTGCGGATACTACACTTTCTGATGAAATTCAATCCTGTCCCCCGGATGGAGCCAATCGCAGCAATTTTTAATGTCGGGAGTTTCTCAGTGTAGGTCACTTATTAGGATCTTTTTCCAATTATAATTCAATCGCGAATGCAAAACCTTGCATTCTGACAAAAGATTTAGTGAATGCTTCGAGTGCTGAGCGTTCAACTAATAATTTGAATGAATTGTTCCTGAATCGGCGTGAGTAGTATCCTCGTAGCAGCCAAGTCGAGTTTCAAACTTTGCTAAGACTGTCATTGATAGTCCACGAGTGTCAGCGGAATGACCGAATAGCTGGCATAGAATTGATGGAATCACTGATACTCGTTGACTCCGATCAAGGTAGCAAATATAGGCCAAAAGTAAGTGCAAATCATACTCAAATGACAAATACGCAAAGGTGTTGCTTGAATTCTTGTAGCATTTCTCTTATAAAGCCCTTTTAGAAAATTACATTCATCCGATAGGAAGAGTTATGAATAATAACTGAAAACTGAGGGAACTAGCCTTCACGCAAAGGTAATGGAGGCAGAACGTAAGAACTTGAACAAAGTGTACGTTGGAAACACGATACAGGATACGATGTAATCTATTGCTCGCAATTTTGCGATGTTTGGGTGCTAAAAAATTGTAAAAAATAGTATTCGCAACTCGTTCATGAGGTTCCCAGCTTCGGAGTGATAATTGCCACAACTGTCTACGGTTCCAGACAAAAACCAATCGCTCAGAAGCGAGCTACAAACTCATATACTCGTTGCGGAATAGACGATCATCGATACCCCACAAATGCAAGGTATTGAGTAAATCAAACTTATCATGTGATTTCACTGGAAAACTCCTGGGCCAATCTCAATGGGATCTGACCACCCATCATAGTGAAATCACTGTCTTTGAAGTAGTTCATGGAAATTACACATTACGTATGTACTTTATAATCCCACCAGAATCTGACAAATCTAATACAGAAATTTCTCACATCTAGAATAGCCTCCTACCTTATCTAACCTCACCAAACAAGTATACTGTCCAAAACGTTCGCGTGTCCAGTTGGCTATCCATGCACAACTCGGTATCTGTTTTCAAATTAATCGGCAAGCATATCCCCCAACCCTGCAAAAGCTTCTATCCGTTGGCGTATCTAAAATTCCACAAGGTTTACACCCTTGTTGACCGCAATCTACCCTGATGCTTCTCAAACTTGCTTGGACATTCTTGACTCCTCCTCTTCTTCTAGCTCGTAAAGCGGCCTTGCGTTTGATTAAAATCCCGAGAGCTGCTTCGTAAGAGATAACGCGTTGAGTGAGCTCTTGCAAACGCGTGGGTCGTCCCGCTTTCCTTCTCATATAGTTTCGTGTCAGAAATAAAACGACTAAAGGAGCTTCGGATGGCCAGTTTTCCCTTGTGACACGCACACTCGTAAACAGCGTTGGCTAACTGCTGAAACTGCTAGCTTTTTAAACTTCTTCATCGCATTTTCGCTCTCTGAGTGCAGTTGAGATTGCAGCCTTTATTTCTGTATGGCAAACGTATTATTCTTGGTTTGCTTGGAGTATATCTGTATTAAAAGTTACTCCCGTGTGTACACTAGAGCTTAGCTAGCAAGCAGTATCGTTATTCGTTTTTATGCCCTTAATGAATTCGAGATTGTGCTATGCTGCTCAAAGTCTTACTTGTTCGATCGATTTTGCTCGAAGATGCTTATTTCCAATTGGATGCTTCGACACGTTTCTCGAAAAAGAGACGAAGTTCCTCATCTAATATTCTGGACGATATACATGGTTATTGGAGGTTTATAAAAGCAATATCAAGATTATTTGGTACACAATATGAAGCAAGAAATTTGCTTCGAAAATCCTTTCCACCTCATGAAGTGCTCTGATAATGTACATTTTCCTTAACCTGAAGTTCGATATTGAGAGAAAGTTCACCCTTCCTTTCCCATTTTCCTAGAAGTTGCTCCATTTCACGATTGGTATTTGAGTCACATCGGGCTGCTACATTGATCGATAATTTATCGTTCTTTTATTGCGATATCAATATTTTTGATATCAATATGAGTATATATACTAAAGTAGATATAGTAAAGAAGACTATTGTCCTCATCATTCCGTAAAATAATTGTCAGCCTGATTTTGGCAATTCATCCCTCTCTCCTGACACCATAATCTAGTAATTTCATCGATCCTACGCTGCATTTCTCTGGATTGCTCATCGAATTCATTACAAGAAGAAGACTCACTAATCTCCATAGCGATTCTTCTGGTATGACTTAATATTTCGGAGTAACTAGGCACTAAAAAAAAAAACCAAATGACATGCAATAAGTAATCATCACATATCTACATACTACGTGATTTTAAAACCAGATATATGCGTTTACCTTCCCGAGGTAGAGGATGATGTGCATAATTTTCTTCATCGAAAAGTCTAATCACTCGTTCATTATTTCCACGAGCATACTCAGCCATCCTATTTGATTCGTCTTCCCAAGATGTACTACTGCCAGATGCTCCTCCTGATTGTTGATCCCACAATCTCTCATGGTTTGAAGCTGTGGAGAAATTTGAGTTGGATAATACAATAATTAGATTGAGCAAAAAAAACGAACATTCTTCATTCGCTTGCGGACAGAAAATTGAAATTAGTCTCACAAAAGAGATAGAAAAATCGCCAAGAGGAGTGATATGAGTGCAGAAATTATTTCACTTTAAGACGAGTTTTGGTGACTCGTAGCAGTTAATTCCCACTTATTTGCGTATGAAGTGGAAGTATCCAGAGCTACGTATCCTAAGATTGAATCCAGAGGAAGATATGTCAATTTTAAGGTGTCGGGAAGGGGGATGGAAAGGACACTTCGACTCAAAAATTATTCCCACGGCTCGACAACTGATCGTCAACTTTTTTCCGCATAGATTTGCTCTATGCAGCGAAATACTTGAAGAAAATATATTTCATAAAGCGATATATGTAGCGCGTTGGGGAGGAGCACAACTTGGGGACGGAATTGACCGAGAATTTTGTACGCTATTCTGAAAACAACAGGAAAAACTACAGAGTTGCTCAAGAATCTCTCAGGTACCATAATCTTGAATTTTACCGTTTTTTTCCAGGAACTATTCGCTGCATTTACTGAGCTTATTGCCAAATAATCCACTAAACTCTGCTCAAAGCGGTAAGTGAATAAATCTGGACTCATTCCCGATAAAGCACTGAGTCCACGAGAATAAAAAATTTGGGCAACGTTTCCAGATGTTCTTCTCTCAGTGTAGGCTGCGATATTTCCCAGCTCAATTCCACCATCGCATAATTGATCAGTGCACAAAGTTCAGAATCTGGAGCCATTTCTTTCACCATTTTGCCGTATGAATATGGAAACAGCCATATCTCCTATGAATCGGGGTTTATTGCGGTTGATTTTGGAAAATATCTCACCTTGGTTTGTATATTCATCTGTTCCCACCACTCCGTGAGTCGGTCCACACACTGGTTCGACGATAAAGCAGCTGTTTCCGACCATCTCACAATCGGGGGACCAATAACATGTATTGTCACTTTCCGAATATATTTCTGAAATTTGACTGGATGTATCTTGGTGGTTCAACCCTGAAAAGTAGCATACATTTGTCTGAGCTACCCATGAAATTTTGCATTTCAAGTTGTAACTGATTACAGTATTAAATGTCTCAACCAACAAGATATTCGCGTCTCTAGTTTAATAACTAGTATTACCCGCTGTACTCATTTGTGCTATCACGTTGGGGATATTCCTAGGTTTTTACATTAAAAGTTGTTCCTTGAATTACGTTTCACGGTACGATTGTTCATGGTTGCGATCATGCCGTAACGTGAATAATCATGAGTGCGTGTATTAATCTTCTGATTGCTTCAGAGTGGCCTGATAATATGGCTACTAACCGATGGAGATGGATTCTTTGATGAAAATAAGCTGATGCGTGGATTCTAAACTCAAATAAAGCCGATTTCATGTATCTAATATCTATCTCAATGGGCGTTCAAAGGATCGGTGGATTTGAATATATCCCTCAAATGACTCGCCGATATAAATTTTGTGTAACTCGCTCTACGCCGACGTGCAATAAATTGGGGAAAATTTAAGTATATATGAATATTCATCAAGTTCAATTCATAAGCTGAGGCTGTACGCCATCAACGGCATTGAAGATTTGGGAAAATACAGAATTTTTGAATTATAATGGTGGAAATATGGTCGGGCATACAGAACAAGTTACTTCAGTGTTCTAATGAATTTTGAAAAACTCATGAAGAATGGAATTAACGATTCACAACAATTGAAAAAGATTTGGAAGTGGCAAGACAAATACGTTGGCACCAGCGTTAATTAACACCTGGATCAACATACCGACAAATGTCTCCAGTAAGACAATTCAAGACGATACATACATATTGTTTGGCAACAATGATATATGTAGGACAAGACTTTTTTGATCCTATTCGAGTCAATGCCGTTGGGTAAATATTAGTACTCGTGGCCATAACTAATGACATGGGATTCCTGAATATTTTTGCGTTATGCTGTAAACGTGATATTTCCATCGTTGTGCAAGTGTTCTAGTTCGACACTAACAATAAGTGAGGATGGGAGTGAAATTCGGAAATGGATGGAATATAATGTCTTACAGACGAATTTATTGGACGACCGTTGGATCGAAGCTTCTGGGTGGAATTTTTCCAGATCATTGAGTGCCCTTAGCAAATTTGATCACTCTAATGCCACGCTTTGAATTCGATATGTCATACACTACCGGTCAAAAGTCTCAATACACCTGGAAATCAAACTGCTGATCTTCAGAGCTGGATATCTCAGAACCCATCGGTCGTAGAGAGATCTGCGTGGTCGCTTTTTGTAGCTCATATTGAGCACTTTCGAATCTATTTCCTGTATTTTCTGTCCCGCGTATTATACCAAAGACACACGAGTCAGAAAGATTACTTTTTTCGCAATTTTCCAGCCAAGCTAAGAACTCCTGCAAATTTTGGAGAGATTGTTGGATCGCTATGAGAACAATGACATTTTTAAGCCCATGGAAAGACCTTCAAGATCCGTTCTTGAACGTCCTTCGAAGTGGTTCTGGTTGCGAGATTTAACTGATTCAGTGAGGGTGTTTTTCCCTCAAAAATGTACACGATAATCGAAAAATGATGAGAAATAGCCCACTTGGGGGCATCTGACTCTCATTTCCGCGAGAGTTCAACTCAAAATCGGATTATCTATCGAAAATGAAGGCTACCGACCTTGAACTGGGCTGTTTCTCATCATTTTTGGATTATCAAGGGATTTTTTGAGAATAAAACACCCTCACTGAATCAGTTAGATCTTGAAACCAGAATCACTTCGAGAGACGTTCGACAACGTAACTTGAAGGCTTTTTTACGGGCTTGAAAATGTCATTGGTCTCATAGCGATCCAACAGTTTCTCCAAGATTTGTAGGCGTTCTAACATTGGGTGGAGAATTACGGAAAAAGTAATTTTTCCGACTCGTGTCTCTGGTATTCCACGCGGGACGGGGAATAAAGGAAGTAGATTCAAAATTACTCGATATAAGCTACAAAATGCGACTACGCAGAGCTCTCTACGACCAATTGGTTCTGAGATATCCAGCTCTGAAGATTATGAGTTGGATTTTCAGGTATATTGAGACTTGTGACCGGTAATGTAGCTGAAGTGAATCTCGAATCTTTCTCCAAACACTCAATCCCACCAAAATCTCATTCAACCGTTTGCCATGCTGATTTCCGTATGCCACTGAATATTGTTTCAACTTACCTTCGATATCATCTCCATTACCAAAAATCTGCGTAACCTGAGCTTGTCGATCTTGATGGTCATTTTCTACATCATAAGAACGAATATTCAGATCACCATATGGTGCATCCATTTGTTGATTTCCCCCAACACTGTCTCCGTGGAACGCTCCAGAAAACTCATAATTCAGATGATGTATTTCCTGATTGTAAGTCTCCATCGATCCTGTAGATCTACTTTGGCTTCCAGAAGAATCATCATAATTTTCACAAATAACATGAATCCAAGGTTCTTGAACTTCTCTTTCATTGTTTGTATCACGATTCTCCTCACAAATATTGCGACAAAGTTCGCACGTTGAAGTATCTACTCCTGGATGACCATTCGAATTCTTTCGAATCTTGATGAGCTTACCACATAGTCTACAGGGAACGGAATTTTCATGGATTTGCATGTGCCGGGTAAGACTATATGCAGTGCTGTATCTTGAACCACAGAGCTCACATGAGAAAGAGTTTCTCCCCGTGTGACTTCTTGTGTGCGCCATTAATTTATTTCTCGTCTCAAATCTTCGATTACAAAATGTGCATTGATAAATCCTTGCACTTGAATGAACCTTCTGATTGTGTCGTTTCAAATCCGATTTGGTTGTGAAACTTGTGAAACATTCCGCACAGAAGAATGGTATTTTATTCTTATGATACATCATATGCTTTTCCATGTTTGGCTTGGAACTAAACTCATCGTTGCAATGCTTACATGTGAAAATTTTTCTTCCTGTATGGGACTCTTCATGGGATTTCAATTTATCTGGACATGCATATTTTTTATTACAGAACTTGCATGGGTAGGGTTGCTCGCCACGATGCATAGATCGCATATGGAAGGCTAATCTTTTCGTGTTATCGAAATTATCATTACATAACCTGCAAACAATTTTCTCTTGGGGTCTGCTTTTTCCGTCGCCAACTCTTTGATTTTGTTCATCACTTGATGGGCCAGCTGAAAAATTAGAAAATTTCATGTTCTATTCCCACTAGGATTTGATTCTGGCTCACAGAGGATCTGTAAACACAACTTGATATGAGTTTCTCGTGATAACCTCAAATGCTGGGAAATGGATGCATGTGGAAACGGATTTCAAAGCAAATTTATGAATCATTGTCATTAATGAGACCCATCGATATTATCACGCCATAAGATAAGCGTAAGAATTTTATGAGCTAGGTGAAGCAAAATCAATTGACTCTCGATGATTTCATGCAAAAAAGTGTGAGTAAAGGTAGGTTGGTGAATTCCCGATTCGGTGATGATAACTTCAACATTGTTATGAAAAATATAGCAACTTTCTGACTCATCAATGTGTTCTGTTTGAATGAGTCTGATGAGTTTTGGGATGACTTTGTTTTTGTATTGGTTTCTCTATACACTGCTGGCAGTGGATTGCACATCGTAATATTGGTGCAGAGCCTATTTGGAAATGTCAAATTTCACTCACAAACAGATCAAGACACAAATGGAACATGGACCTCGTTATGAGTGTATTATAATGGAATGGTGGTAGCAGTAACTGTCAATTCTAACACTCACCGATAGGTTGAGGTGTTGTTATACCATGCGATGGAACGTACACACATGAGACTAAAAACACAATGAGTAAAAACAATTTCATCGTCGAGGAGATGAAGTTCTAAAGATCATCTACATCCTGTGATAGTAGAAAATAATATTGATTAATCCGAATAGGTATCGAATTATTATCTAGGAATAGGATCTGTAATGTTAGGATACATACCGTAGATCTCTCCAAGGTTAAGTATGAGGAATTGACAATAATCTTCCCTCGATATTTCAAACTACGATGACTAGATGAACGATGTTGCCGGTCTATTTTTTGCTTACAAATGCTAGTGTGATAACCTACTTCTGTCTATGTGCTTAAACGTCGGATCGTTTAGTTGTGTTATCGGTGAGTCTTTTCCGGGTCGAATTCCAATTACGTTATATACTATAATCGGTTGAATCGGCAAGCGTCAGTTCACTACGCTTTTTGTTCCAATTTTTATTGGAACAGCTGAATCCATATAAAGGATATTTTCACAAACGTAGATTTCTTGGGGATATTCCAATTGCAATTAATGTTCTCAATCAGTCGGCAAAGTCTCATTAAAACATTCCTATCGGGTCAACGACGATTTCAAATCCTGATTCTCACTCGACGGATTGTTGTCCTTGACCGCTGTGCGTTCGAAAATAACATGTGATCTTCAGATAGTTATAAAGTGCTATCCTCAAGAGGTGTACCAAATATGCCCCTTACATCCGAAATGTTCTCATATACCAACCTCAAGAACGGGCACTGGTTGACATTACCGCAATTTTTTTACATTTCTTAGGTTAAAATAAGAGGAAATCGGTGGTCAAGACCGGCCCCATATGATTCTTGCATCTTTCACAGAATTTAACACGTTCGCTGCGAAGGCTGAAATCGGTTATCTTCCCCCACGTGCGGCGGGGCCCACCGGGGGGCCCCGGTCAATGTTATTTTCCATAAGCCCAAATTTCTCAGCACTGGGGGAAAGACACGCGGGGCCCACCGGTAGGCCCCACCGCAGCGAACGTGTTAAATGTGAGATTTGTACTCTTCGCTTCTGCACAGCTAGGGAATCAACGAAGAAAGCGCGCTCAGTAAAACTGGTGCCAAAAATTCTCAATCTGATCCATGTCAACGTACTTGAACACATTCGACCCCTCGTTTCAAGACCTTCAAAATCCCCAATTCAATGTCGCGGAACTCCAATCTGTGGCTGTTTATGAGCAAAACATAAGAGATAATTTGTAGAGCAGGATGACAAACATTAGAGAATACCCAACATGTCCCCATGTATCTGTACTTAACTATAGTTATCTCAAAGAGGCGTGCTGTATAAATTGTTTCACATCACTCACAGTGTTTTTATTGCATCTACGTAAGTTAGGAACAGTGGTTTAGACCGACGAGGAGGCTTTCCATGACCCGGAGATAAAAGCGATTGTGAAAAAAATTATACGGATTTTATTGCTGATTTACATGGTTCCAAAGGATGGAGGTATAATGGATAGACCCTATTGCAACCTTAGCTAAGATTACTCCTACCATGGCTAGTTTCAACTCTTACGAATGCCTTAGAATCTGACAGGAATTTTGCGAGCGTTCCGATTCGAACCCTATCTGCGAATTAGTACAGATTCATAAACTCATGAACCAACTGAATCCGCATCTCCGATTGGACCGAAACTTCAAGTGAATCAATCCTTATGAATCTCTGAGTATCAAATGAGAATTTCGCGAACAAATTCTGATCCCAACCCTATCTACAGCGTGGTCCAGATTCATAACCTCAAAGGAGAGTGCCTTTCGCATCTCCAATTGGCTTAAAACCTATGGCAAATCGATTCTCAGGAATGTTGGAGAGTCTGACAAGAATTCTGCGAACGCATCACAATTCCAACCCTATTAACGGAGTGTTTCAAAATATGAAGACCCAAAAAACCTACCATACGCACCCCCGATCAACCTGAAACTTGTGTCACCCATGATTACTCACTCAAAAATCTCTCCTCATGCAATGAAAAAATTTCGGTACAAAACTACTTCGGATCTCATCTTCATTAAGTCTATTGTAGGTCCTCAGGAATAGTTCCTGTATTCTATGCCGGAAAAGCTGAGACAGACAAGATGACTGGTTCGTTGAGAAAACACACAAAGCCAGTGATGCAATGAAATATTCGCTCCGTACTTTCCCAGTAAGTCATCGACGTGAAAAACGTTAGAGCCATGAATTCCAAACATAAGTTATGTTATCGTTGCATATCCGATTTGATATTAACGTGACATTTAATTTGATTCCGCGTCATGTCGTGCCCTATCACGAACCGTGCTTGGTGATGCGGAATGCTATCATTGAGCTCACAATAATATTCAACTAGACCCATTGAGGCCAGTCCTTAGCCAGATGCCATATTGAATGTAGTCCTGAATCCGTCCGGAGGATGAGTCAAATATTACTTGAACAAATGATTCGGTATTTCCCATGCATCTACAGAATGTATGACTGAAGGGTGATACGGAGTCAAATATTTCAATTTCACTCCAGAAGTAGTATCCAGACGAGATTCACTCGAGACGTCGCAGCGTCATTATTTTGCCGCTCATGTCCAGACTACGTTTATGTACACCTTTCCTGAATACTCGTTCGTAAGAAATCAGCACATCTGGCTTGATTGCACCCTTGATACATCCATTTTGTAGGTACGTGTAAGATGCCAAGGCATTTGGTCGAGTAAAACTCGACATATCCTCAGAACGGATTGACAGCTTTTGGCGGACTATGGCCTCACCCAAAGCTAGCACGCAGTGATAAAAAGTATAGCACGGGTGATACGTATGCATCTCCCAAACCAAGGTCTATGACATGCGAGCCTATCGGGGCGTCCGTAACAGCATAGGTATAATTATGTTACCCTGAAAGACCAAAATCCGTGATTGCCGGCCATTCACTAGTGAATCCTAAGATTTACTGGTCGAGGCCAATGAATGCTGACATTAACTAGTGAAAATCCTGAATTTGTGATTAATGTCGTCGCTGAGGCCATCATTCGGGCTTCTACTAGTAATGGTCGGCATTTACAAAGCCTCAACCAGTGGTTGTCAGCATTTACTAGCCCAGACTAGTGAATGTCGGGCATCGGAAGTGTTAGGGGATGGAAGTCGGATAGAGTGTCGAACAAAATGTCTTATCATCTTGAATTTTCAAGCCAGCTGGAACAAGGTAAACAAGGTATAGTGTTAAATGTATGACTTCTTCATTCATTATCCATTGAATGAGACGTTGCTACTTGAATTTCTTGCCGAATATTTGTCATTATGTGAAATAAGTTGTTCAGAGTCACAGTGGATTAATAAGGAGAGCGTCTGCGAAACACGGATCTTGATGAAACTCTGGGGATCATCTTGTTTTGGTGAAAATTGAAAGTATCACCAAGGGTTAAATCCAATTAGCCCTCTATCCCAAGAAACAGTCCTGGAGATCATCATTGTCCATATAGGCCCATGTTGAAAAGACACACATATAGATATACTAACACTGCTAATCTCCATAGCTGTGTCTCGGGACATGAGGCCTATTGGACTTAAGATTGGAGATACCTTCATTTTCCACCAAAACAAGATGATTCCGAGAGTTTCATCAAGATCCCTGTTCCGCAGACCTGATGCTCTCCTTGTAAGTCCACTGTTGAGACTCATTCATTCTGTGGTCTCTCACAATTCAACCATGAACAGAAGCCATTCGAAAATCATCCTTCTAATCGAAGAATATGATAGAAAAGATGGGTAGAATTATCTGCAAAAAATAGATTCAAGGCAACCAAAACGCAGGAAATTCTGAGGCTGATTCCTCGTACGATTCATAAGTAAATTCAGTCTACCATGACTCTGAACCACCCGAATAGTGCATAGAAATATTTGTTAATGGCAAGCGTTAAGTGTCATGGAAGATAATTGCTGGAGCTTCTTCGGAAACAACTTATTATTGCAACTCATACTTTAATGGCATCTTGAGTAATATAATAATCCCTCAGCTTTGCAATTACTTACATCTATTTTTAGTACACTTAGTTCTACTATTGCACTTTGCCACTCCTTGCCATCTTGTGAGTGACATGTTTGATGCTGCTTGACGTACGCTAACTTCTGCCGATGCATCGACTTCACCCACATCCGAAAATTTCTCAGCCCGACTTCGAATTATTTGTGTCTTGTGAAAAGATTTTGCAGAGTATCAACTTTTGAACCAATCTTGCAGAATTGATCTTCCGAGATGTTCATAATGACAACTAGATGTCATTGCGAAGCTTCAAAACCATCGTGTAATTCAGAGAGCCATAAAAATATGAGCTGCTGTAACGAGTTGTTTCCGAAGTAGCTTCAGCAAGATCAACAACTCATCACATTAAACTTTTGATATCGACAACAAGTTTTTATGTGATATTTTGAAGATCAATAGATATTCAAAAAGACATTCCACTCACAACTTCTAATTCGATTGATAATGAACATTGAACACTATACCTGGATTTTTTCTTACTTCCAGCTGGCTGAAAGCTTTGAGATGCTAAGACATTTTGTTTGACATTTTATCCGACTTTCATCCCCCAACACTTCCGATCTTCTATATTCACTGGTCCGGTCCAGTAAATGTCCGACAGTCACGGATTTCGGGCTTTCACGGTAATTTATATATATGAGTAGAACTTACAGGCAATCGTGATGCGTAGACGGATCACGCTGTGCATGCAATGCGTGGCTGCCATAGTGGTATATCTCTATGGTGGCTGCACGAGGCAGAAAATAATTTTTTAACTATGACGTCATGCTCTGATTCAGAGGCAAACATGTCCCAACTTCCATTCAGTGGATGAATTGCAGAATTCTGTGAGTTCTTGAAAGAATAATCCAATTAGCATCACCAAATTACTGTTTTTATTCAATTAATGACATTTGATGTGGAAATCTGGACCCTTATAATCTCCATAAGATTTTTCTCCACATGTTTCTAGTATGGGAAAGTACCTTAGCAGGAGTTCTATGAATTTACTTGTGATTGAAAAGATCTTCATTGCACACCATCCCATGCCCTTGATGCATCAGTCATCATAGTTCCGGGATTTTGCTCTACACTATTGTACATCTCGATCCATAAGATCATGACCCATCAGCGCCTCAGTGCCAATTCAAAATTCTTCACCATCTTTCCACCTGCAGTCAAGGTTTAGCATCTCAGTCATCTGGCGAATTCCCGATGGATCTCTGTTTCTCTCAGTACGCGGAGATCTCCCTTCAATCTCCATCGGAATCATCATATTTGAACTCGATGCTAGTGATGATGGTGCTTCTGCAGAAACAAAGTATCGATTCGTTTTAATCAGAAACCTCGATATAACGAAGGCGAAGTCCGGTCCCCTCAAGTTCGTTATATCGAAGTTCCACTGTAGTAGTCACGCCAAGTTATGAAATTAACCAATTCTACGAAAGGCTTCCCGTGCATAGTGGAAAATCATGATCCTTATTCTAAATGTGGAAATGTAGTACAGTAAGTATACCGCTCGAGCCAAATTAGAAAAGTGACCATTCTCCCAAAAAACTGTTATCTACAGAGCGATTGATAAGCTATTCGTATTCCAAACGAGCGTATATAGCTTGTAAATGATGTACCGTAAACCGGGGTGAATGTGGTACATTTTTGACCTTCCACTGTGATTTTCTTGGTCTTATTCATGCCAAAAGATAATGTAAGGGTAGTAAAAATTCGAGTTTGAGCTCAGCTCCCGTTGTCAGATTTTGACTTTGACCCCACGGTTTTTCAAAAACTGCAAAAAACAGGGTGGACACATTCACCCCGTCGACAGGGGTGAACGTGTCCACCTATGCCTCGCCTGCGCATCGTTGGATTTCGATAGAGTACGCGCCTCACTGCAGTTATGTTCAGAGTTCCAAACTTGCCTCCGAGTTCGCGCTGTTCTTCTGCTAGTGATTATTATTGTTCGCAAACTGTCACAAAAGACGACGAAGCAAGCAACTCGGAGGCAAGTTCGGAACTCTGAACATAACTGCAGTGAGGCGCGTACTCTATCGAAATCCAACGCTGCGCCTGCGTCCGAAGCGCATAGCTCGTGAATTCAAGATTTTGAATGCATATCAAGATACGTTATCCTACGTATTTTGACCCGCTAAATATGATCCCAGTGGTTTCAAAATGGTACAAGGCAACCTTGTGGTCATATGAGCTAATTAGTCCACCTGGTATTTGGGAAAAAAATCAAAATTTGCAATAAATCTTCAAAAAATCACAATACGGGCTAGAATAGATCAATTTGAACGTTCAAGGTCGCATTCTCTTCTTTCTATCACATACTTTTCACAAAAAAGTTGTCCGTTAGCCGTTGAGGCACTGGATTGATTTCAGAACTGTTTCTTCATAAAAACCTGTTTTTGCAATAATACTCGCTGTGTTGAGATCACCAGGAAAAAAAATTTCCCCTTGCGCGGGGTACCTCACCATATGTCCCCAACGCAAAATTATCGTCTAAACACGATCACGTGGTTTATTTCGAGCTAACGCGTCAAAATTCTCTGCTAGCCACAAAAAAGCTGTTTTCTGGGGACATTAGTTTTCAAACTTCATTAAACAGCAAAGAAAGTACTTTAGAGTCCATTTTCATGGAATTGAGGTTATTTATTGTGAAAGTAGAGATTTCAAGCCTCAAAATGACCCCCGGCAAGTTTCTGTAGGTGCTATAGAAGCGAAGATATGATGCTGACAATCTTTTTGGCGAAAGCGGACACATTCACCCCGGTGGACACATTCGACCCGGTTTACGGTATCTCGAGAATTTGTGAAATGTGGACATCCTTTGGAATCTCACAGCAAGTTAAAAGTAACTGTGGCAGCATACTTCTTCCAAATGATTCGTATCCATATGAATATTACATTGGTAGACCATCTTATCACTTTCTGTAAAACGTAGTCCTAACATTGCTTCGCGCGATTTGAAATTGCGTTGTCTGTTTTCTTTGATTTAATTGACCACTTCAGTCGCACTATAACGAGTGCAATATTATCCTAAGAAAGAACCAATGTCTTCGGAGTCACTCGGGCATCATGCCCGTCGTTTATCTGCAAAGCGAGCATTTTTCTCCTCTGCAGCTTCGTTATCGAATCATATAAGATGTGCGCTAAATGGTGTGAGTACACGAGTGTACGCGAACCTACCACGTACGAGAGTACGTGATCGATTGCTGTAAGAAACTGAGGTCATGCAATCTAACATAACCCATCATGTGTCGAACCAAGTTCTTGTGACTCAGACTTTCTCGCCCTAATGGGGGAGTACCTCCTGCACCCACAGCGTTCATTAGATTGTGTCATTGATGATTTTGTGGCATCAAATTAGATGATACGCATGAGTTTTTATAGCTACGAATTGGAGATTTGGATAGCATATTCCTCCTATTACAGTCGAAACAGTTCAGTAGAAAATTGAAGTACGTTACTAGATTGCGAGTGACCTCTTACTCTTACCTGCGAGTGAACTTTGGGTTCCGGCTCTCTCCTCCCAAAAATCATCGCGACTCGTTATTTGATGATCCAATTCTAGTAATTGTTCAAATATGCACGTGTTTCCTTCAACTCCTGTACAGCCTTGGTGACAAGTGCATACATCAGTCGTCCTTGATATTTGGTGAGATGTACTTGGATGAAAAGATGCTGAGGAAAAAATATGTAATGATGATATAGGTTCATAATTTAAGAAGAGTAGTTTGCGCGTATTCAATCGCAATGGAAAAGCGTTGTGGCTAGTCATTTCCATTATCTCGGCGGGAATTCTCAGCCCGTTCCACCCTGACGCGTCTGAATTTTTAAGTGAACGCATAATACCTACTAGCGTTATTGCCTACCTCGCTAACGCTCGCCCGGCTTGGAAGTGTCTCTGATATGGTATGAGCCCCTGAAATGCTTCTGTAGTTCAACAATGTAACGTTGAGATTTCATAATCCAGTGGATTCGGAAAAAATAATTTCCTTGATGTAACCTAGTAACTGTGATTGAGAACTGTTGAGTTGGTGTAATGTTGTGCATAGTGAGGTTCGTGAATCTCCAGTAAGAATCTGGAAATTTCGCTTAATTGATTTAATTTGTTGGAAGGATATTGCGAAATCTACGATTATTCGCCTTATGAATCCTATCCCACTTATGATTTGTACCCAGATGAAAAACTAATCACGAAGGATATTTCTCTCTTCAGCAATGAATAAAATGTATACCCTTATTGCCCATCTCGTTTGACTCAGTCAAGACACTGATTCCGAAATAGTTATTCACATCCAATAATGCAATCATACTGAAATGGACAACTATTCGAATCTAGTAGACAGCGGAAACTTGAGCGATTTTCACTGAAATTTCAGTGGAAGTTCCCCTGAAACTCTAGAAATTTCCACTGAAATTTCAGTGAGAGTTCCACTGAAACTCTAGAAATTTCCACAGGAATTTCACTGAAAATGTAGTTTCACTGAAACTCTAGAAATTTCCACGAGAATTTCAGGGAAAGTTTCACTGAAACTTAAACGTTTTTCAACGATTTTCATTGAAATCTCAGTAGAACTTCCACTAAAATTCAAGCGATTTTCACTGAAATATTAGTGAAATTTCCACTGGGATTTTAGTCAAATTTTCACTGAAATTTTAGTGAAATTCTCACTGATTTTTAGTGGAATTTTCACTGATTTTTTAGTGAGATGTTCTCTGATTCTTTAGTTAAATTTTCACCGGAATTTTCACTGATTTTTTAGTGAAATTCTCACTGAATTTCTAGTGAAATTTCCACTGAAATTCAGTGAAACGTATCATCTGAACTTTAGTGATTTCCACTCCATCCATCCACCAACCAACCCACCTGACCACTCACCCACCAACCCACCCACCCATGACCCAACCATGACCCATACGGCCACCCATCGCCCTTCATCCCCTGCCGATAGGCAACCCGAGACGCGAGATGCTGACGGACAAATTTTGGCTGGGCTCTTAATTATTTCAATTTACTCAATTCAATCAACTCATACAATTATCCCAACAAGATAGCTCCAAATGGAGCACCAAGGAGTTCTTAGGTTATGATTCTGAAACATATACTGATTCCCAGTGTTGAGCAAAAAAATTTGTCCACGTGATTTTCAAAGAGCAACGATCGTTTACAGCGAAAATATGTCATGCTATATTGCTTGGGATCCGAAGATACACTCATTTTGGGTATTCCTTATCATGTCACTTGACCGATTCCAATCACGAAATAGTATATTTCCGTACTGAACGCGGTAGCCCATTTTGGGCACTAGGACAGACATGTCCTCCAGTGCCCAAAATGGGCTTGCAAGCGAGGTGCGGATATATTTTTTCACTACGAGAACCCTAAAATCCTATTTCAACGCGGTATTTTCAGGTTAGAGTAATGAAAAATATTAAATCCATGTGAGTGAGGGTTTCCGCGAAAATTGTAAGTTTTGTGTCACTCCAGTGTTCCACGGATATTCTGAGCTACTGGTACCAAAAAAGTGGCGTTATATAGTATCTGCCGTCGTTCAAGACGTATTTTATTCACTTTTCCTGAAACGCTTCCTGGTTTGTCAACAACAGACCGCAAACATCAATTTTTGGGTGTTTTGCGTTCAAACTTTCGCTTCTTTTAAAATTGATGGTGCTATCCCAAAAAAAACTTAACCACAAAAATCCTGATCACATTTGATATTCATCTACTATGTTTATATTTTTGAGAGAAATTCGATCCAGAGGTGTGCCTGGCTTTGGCGATGATTACAGCCCTTATTTTTCGATGTAACTTGATTTGTGGAAAAATATACTCTAGCTATAGTTTGCTCAGGTGATGAAATACCTTTCCCGAAACAGAGAATGTAGAAGGGGGATTTCAAAATTAGAAACAAGACGAATTAAATCCCATTCGGTTCCTAACTGTGCCATGATCCAGGAAGATTTTACACCGCGCGAAAACTTACAAAAATGTCGCGCGACTAGCTCGGAAAATCGTTAATTTTAGAGGGCACGCGCGGCAGACGCAAAGCACAAGTTTGGGATATTTTGTTCTTGCTTTTTCATCACGAGAGGGATATAACTGCATCGTTTTGACGTGCAATTGTCGATCGATATTCCAGCGAGAAGCTAAGGAAAAATATTTGAATCCCAATAATAACCAAAATAAGCCTCTAAATGTGATGGTATCGCGAATTTCTCGATCTCTACTTAGTCTACGGCTGGAATATGAACGAAATAACACTACAGTATACTCCAGAAATTGAAATTAGACACATTGGTCACGATTCGAAATTGGAGATTTTCATCGAATTTCGGAAAATTCATTGATGAAGTGTCGCCTAGAGTGGATTCAGGCGAAATATAAGGTAAGTGTGCCTAATTTGCCCCCACTACTTTTGTTTTTCTCGCCATTTCAACTCATCTATATATTTTTCAACGTACTTTAACTCATTTTGAAGCTTGTTTCAAGACCTTCAAAATGAGCTAAAGTACGTTTAATTTCA
Source organism: Eretmocerus hayati (assembly GCA_029851415.1). Lineage (NCBI taxonomy): Eukaryota > Metazoa > Arthropoda > Insecta > Hymenoptera > Aphelinidae > Eretmocerus > Eretmocerus hayati. The sequence continues at coordinate 103,538,114 of CM056744.1, forward strand.
ACAAATTGGAGCCGAGATATCTTGATTTTCGCGAAAAAAGATTTTTTGCGAGTTTTCAACAGTGTGTTCCTAATTTGCCCCCACAGAGAAAAGAGGCCTATTTTCATGAGATTATACGGGTTTTTCGTATAATCGGGATATCTCGGCTCCCAGACCTCCAAATAAGACGTACTTTAGCTTATTTTGTAGCTTTTCTTACCCTCTTTTGATTTTTTTTGGGTGAGATTTATGTATTTGAATGGAGTGAGGAACGAGTTTAGAAAAAGACTATAGGGGCAAATTAGGAACACTGCGCTTTTTCGAGTGATATGGGCGTAGAATCGGCTAAAAATCGAATTTTGCAATTCTGCAAAAAGCATTGTAAAGTTGGGACAAAGACAAAGAAGATGAATTAAAGTACGTTGAAATTGACCACATCAATTTTGTTTGGCATAGCTTTTAGTGACTCACAAAGAAGAAGTCGAAAGCACCGAAAACCACTTTTTTGTTGTAAGAAATGCGCGTGCCATTTAGAATCGGTCCAAAACGTCGATTTTCTCATATTTTAATTTAACAAACGTGAAAAAAATGCTCGGCAGGGTCTGCGGGTGCATACATTTGAGAACTTGAATGGGGGCAAGTTAGGGAATGGGGGCAAATTAGGCACAGCTACCTTAATCTCTAAAGCCATCTCAATAATAATCAGAGTCGTCTTTTCGAATGAAGTTGTTCCAGAAACATTCCAAGTGTCGAATTCCGCACTTTTGGTTCGGAACCACATACCTTGGCTTGGAAATGAGTGGCACCACTTTTTCCACATGTTTTCAAGGTCATATGGAGAATCATATAAGATTCATTCCAAATGTGTGTGATAAAAAAAAATTTCTTCATTTCAGAAGCTCGATAGTTCAAAGTTTCGCGGAAACCCTCACATACAATATCATACTCACTAGCTTAGATAAGGATTTTTTAAGAACTTTCTGACGGCCCTCTTAAATTTGCTACCCCGAATTCGTGGGAGTTTAAACTTGGAATACATATTCGTAATCTACATATGACCCGTAAAATCTCTCTTATCAAATTTTGAGTCCCGAATATGTGGGAGGAGACGTATGAGTACTCACACGGAAATGTTACGAAGTAGCTCTCCGGAAACATGGAATATTTTTCCTCAGCACATACGTCCGGAATAAGTTTCTTACGATTCTTAGACCCAATTGTGTGAAAAAGAAGTGCCACTCTTTTCCGGGACAAAATATCTCATCCAGACGTACTACACCGGAGTTCTACACTTGAAACATCCCCGGAGGAATTTCAATCAAATGAAAATCATCGAAATCATTATTCGGACGGTTGTTGAAGATTAAATTCCATCTGACATGACTATGGGAAGATTTTTCTCATCCAACGAAGAGATCAAAGATTGAAGTTTTACACTCACAGTCTAAATCCAGTCCCAGACTCCACTGCGTCGGTAACATCCTCTTATTTCATTTGTTACACCCTAAACATTTGGAAATTCACGATACGATTGCATATAGACGCTGTTTTTCTCACCATCGAGCAGTTCCACGTGAAATAAATCGTCGATAAAACATGATAGTCCGGATCGTCTGCGCGTGATTTTTCACCAATTCTATACCTCAAAATATGAGAAACAACAGGTCGCTAGGATCCCAAAAATTTTTTTCACGCAGCTGGTGAACAATCCCGTTTTGCACACGGCATTACATCATTATCTTAACAAACAGCAGCTGGAGTGAATGCTTTCACAAAACTCTGTACCATCGGTGAGTAATAATTAAGGGCATGCGGTAGCCGTACGAGGCGGCCGTAGAGTTCTATTTATATCTTATGTTAAAATTTTGATAAGTCAAAGATTGAGATGAGTTTGTCTAGTTATTGTAATTGACTAAATTATACCCTACCCCTGGTAGAAATGGTGAGCATTTTTTTGGCCAATAACTGGCCAAATCGGATGGCCACTGGCCATAAATTGGCCAACTATGTAATGCTTTTTTGGACAGTTTTTGGCCAATGGGATTAAGCACGAATCTATTTCAGCGGCTCTTCGAATGGTTTCATAATGAATTTTGTCAATTGTATAAGCAATATCTATCTTTTCTGAAATTCTTAGCCAATGAGCACGTCAAGCTTCAATATATTATACAAATGAAGTTGGAGAAAATAGCTCTTAATACAATTAAATACCAAAATCAAGGTTGGCTCTTACTCTTTCGATGATCATATCTGGGCTTGGAGGGGTATTCGAAGACTCAGAAGGCAATTTTCTATATTGAGATAATGATGAAATCCATTAATCAAAAATCCTGAGAAGATGTTTATCAATGATTTCACGTTGATAATTCAATAATAAATACTGAAAATTATCAAACAAATCACCCTCAAAGATGAATTTTACCATTATCTCAACACAAAAGTTGCCTTGGGACCCTACGAAAGGACAGATGTGTTCATTGATAGAGTAAGCGTCAACCTCAATTCTGGTATTTACGTGTATTCAGTGCTTTTTTGAGGTTATGTTTGCCATTTTGAGTGTATAAGCTATCAGAATGGCTAATTTACCACATACATTAGATACATTTGTGGGTACTTTCATAAAATATGTAACTCCCCTGAAATATGTGATATGAGCTCTAAAATCACTAATTGGAGAATTCTCAAAAATTCATAAACACATGTTAACCGTTCCCTTGAGAAACGAAATAGACGATTCATCTTTGAGTTATTACCATTTTGAAACTTGATTGTCAATTTTTGAGGTTATGTTGGCAGGAATATGGCCAAAAATTGGCCATTTTTTGGCCATTTACATGAGACCATTTTTAACCTAAGAAAACTGGCCAAAAATTGGTCAGGTGACCAAAAAAAATGCTCAGATTTCTACCAGGGACAACTCACTGTTTAGTCTAAATTATAAGAGTGTTGTGGAAAAATGGGAACAAGTAGACCTCTGGTACCTCCTAACCTATGGAATGAGCACGTTGTATTTCCCACTTTTATTCGATTCTCTCGCATTTTGGGATGAACGACGAATTGAGCCATTCGAGTTCGATGATAACAAGTGCGCGACAACTCGTTGTTTACCCCAAATTGAATGAAAATTCGAGTGGAGTTGGAACAAAATTCAGCTTGCACAGCTACCGCATGGCCTTAATGTCAAATCCGAATCCACGTTATCTGTCTGGATCGAATATTCTTTCAGAATATGCGACAAAGATGAGTTCGCGCATTTTTTTGCGCTCGTACTTGATTTGGTAATCGTTGGAAGAATATGTCAGCAAGCTCATTTCTGACGTTAAAAATCCTGATAAGTCGATTTTTGCTGTCAAAATCCGGGTATCATTTTTCGTTTTAGGGAAATGGATGAATTTTGAGGTGAATGTTTTCACTATCTCAGTGAATATCGATCAGAGAGAAATTTTGGGCATACCGATGAAAAAATCGAGAAATTTTGAGTTGGAAATGGTTGTTTCCGATTGGGTCTTTATGCATTTTATCATCTGAATCTAGCGATGTGAAAAACTTAGTTGGCATTGTTGACACTTCTGATACGCTTTGTGGCGATTTGTTCATATTTCTACTAGACGTTTTTCGTAAGCGTATGCCAGTTCAGTTAGTCCGCTGCTGCGATGCATGCCAAGTGGTGGTGGCGGGTCTTGCTCTCTATAATTTCTTTCGCGTAGTGAGCCGAATTATTAGGTGGAACGGTTCTTTCTCCCGTAGATCAAGGATGATTAACAATCGATCACCGAGCAAATATTGTTGAATACTCACTTCTAGTATAGCTGTATTGGTGAGGTACTTCAATAGTCCAAGTTTCTAGAATGTCTTGATCCTTATCTGAATTTTGTAATTCTTGCTCATTACAATTATCACGAAATTCAGTGGCTTGTAAATACCCTACATCGTGGATTATTCGACAACCTCCTACCAATTCTGGATGCCAATACGAAGTCTGTTCAACGAAAGATTCTACTGGCCCTGGTATTTCACTTGTACCATCTGAAAGTTCATTGTCCAACTGATGGGAAGGTATTCCCCCCATTTCATGAACTTTCTTATGCTTAGAATAACTTGAAGCGTGCTGGAATTTCTTGTCACAAAATTTGCAACTAATAAGATTTATCTGGTGAAAATGAGAGCGCATGTGACATCTGAGGGAGGATTTATCTCTGAATCTTCTCCCACATATTTCACATAATGCTGACATCCTTTTTTCATGGGAATACATATGTTTCCGGAGAGCACTAGCATGACTAAATTTCGTGTAACAAAGCTCACATGTTAATGGTTTCTCACCCGAATATAGTCTCATATGATTTCTCAATGTCGATCTAAGTTTGAATTTTCTATCACATACATTGCATGAAAAAGGCCTGTCAGTCTTATGGGTTTTTTTGTGAGAAGTCAATTCATAATTAGTTTTGAAATTTCTCCCACATGTAGTGCAGGAATACGGTCGAAAATTACTGTGCGACTTCATGTGTCGCTGCAAATTACTTTTTGTACTAATTCGTTTACTACAAAGATTACACGAATAAGGTTTCTCATGCATGTGAGTGCTGATGTGACTTTCCAAGCTTGTTGACTTGGTGAAGCTTCTGGAACAGTATTCGCACACGTGAGGTCTTTCACCTGGATGACATTTTCGAATGTGGGTAGTCAAGCTCCTACGATTAGATGAAGCACAACCACAATAGCTGCAGATCATCTTTTTTTCAGGAACATCTTTTACATGATCTTGGATTCGCTCTCGTTCTTGGTTGGTACCCGATGGTCCAGCTGAAATCGGAGAAATTCTGCGTGTACGTAAATGTAGAGGGAACCTTTGAGACCTAGATTTTCAGGTGAACTATCGATGTCGACTTTTCACTCCTGTTGTGAGCTGTGATCGTGTACAATATATAATTTCTGCAAGGTATTATTACCGTCACATTTCATCCAAAAACCGATGTGTGTCACTATTGTGATCATCAGTCCTTATGAATGGAGATGAGTTATTATTTTCTACTGTAAAAAACTGATGGATTCCATTTTGTACTCCTCTTCTGATACGAGACTCACTGGGATAGAGTTTCAGATCCGTATTACGGTTTCGTCTGAATATCTGGAAAGAGTCTTTTTTAGTTACGAAAGAAGATATTCAAAATCTTGGACCCTAACGCTCAAGCATTTCCGAGCTACAGCCAAAGAGATTAGCATTGCCCTTATTGGCCCATGTTGAAAATGATACGTGAAGATCTTCGTACAATAAGACATAGTATGTCATAGCCTCTGGCTCGAGATTCGTTGGGCATTAGGGTCTCTAATTGTGGATATCCGTTCATGGTGCTATGAAAAGACTATTTCCAAACCTTCAACCGAATCCTTGATCCGGATCTGAGAAAGTTTTCTGGTTAACAGGAATCACCGAACACACTATTTTGAGAAGTCATGTACGCCTCGATGTACGCTCACCTCGAGAAAGTGTTAGAAAACAAAATGATATTGAGCGCATTTGAAACAATAATATCAATGATCATAGTTATGATTACTACAAGCAGGTACGAATCAACAAATATCGTAACCAGAAATCCTTTCGCTGGCTAGGATTTCAACTGCCACTCTGACGACCATGTGCAAAATTTTGAGCAGCTATGACTTCGTTTGCAGTGAGGCGTCATAGTTTAGTTATCTTCATATAAGGTAAATGTACCCCCCCCTCCCAATTAAGGGAATGCGGTAGCCGTGCAAGCTGAAAATTGTTCCCATTTCGCTCAAATTCTCCTTTGGATTGGGATAAAGGACGAGTTGTCGCACACTTGTTATCGTCCAATTTGAATGCATCTCTTTTCATCTAGCACAAATCACAAGAGAATCGGAGAAAAGTGCGAATTACGATGTGTTCATTTTATAGGTTAGGAAACATCAGGCGTCCAGTCATTTCCGATTTTCTGCAACACTCTTATGATTTGGAGTTATCAGCGAGTTATCGAGTATAAGTTGAAGGATAACAATGATTCGATAATTCATCTTAATCTTTGTCTCATAGAAATTTCAATACAAGATGCGAATGGAGCTCTACGATCGCGTTGCACGGCTACCGCATGCCTTTGAGCCATTTTCTCGATGACTCCAGCCTACCTCAATATTTTTTAAGGCGATGCGGTCACCGTACACCGCGAGCATGGACCTCAAAAATACACCTTACATAAAAAGTTTGATGATTCAAAGTGTGAGATGAGACGAGTTGTCGAATACTTGTTATTGTCCAACTTGTATTCCTCAATCCATCGCTTAGCCCAAATCATAAGGGAATCGGAGAAAAGTGGGTATAACTCGGCCGCGGGAATTTCCTAACATATAATATACACACATTTTTATTCCCAACTTTCTCCAATTCTCTTGCAATTTGGGCTCAATGAAGAGCGGACAAATCTAAGTTAGATGATAACAAATATTTGTGTGCTCGTCGTTTAGCCCAAATCGCAACAGAATCGGAGATAGATTGGAATGATTTTCAGCTTGCATGGTGACCGAATCGCCTCAACATACCTTAGCTCATCCTAAGGCTTGTCTCAAGACCCTCAACATCAGTTGAAGTTCGTTCAATTTCGATTAAGTGAAGCAAAGCTGTCAATATTCTCCCAAAAATTTATTTTTTAAAACTTACGAAAGTGTGTACCCAACTTGCCCCCATGAATCAAAACAATGTAAATCGGTGAGAAAGAGCATAAAATCATTTTCATCCGTTTTCATTGTCGTGCTACGACAGTTTTGGAGATTTTCGCCGGTCCAAATCGCTATTTCCGACCTAATAATGATGATGGTTGTTTTTCGTCCTTGATATGTACAATATCGAGATAGTATGTTTTATCGATCTTTAAGGACTGAATTTCCGACCTATTCTGATGTGATAAACACGTTCTGAGTGGTAGAAAGAGCCACACTGCACGCCCTTTCGAGATAATATATGGGGGCATGTTGGGTGCACTCTAGTGTTGGCCTTCTTTTCTAACGAATCATCTTCGTATTTTGCACAGAAAACAGCTTCAGATTGAAGTTTTGCAATTTCGATTAGTGGATCTCGAAGGTCTCGAAACAAACTATTGAATGCACTAAGATACATTGAGATTGAGAAAATTCATCAGCAGTTTTACTGAACACAAATTTCTTGGCGATTCCTTAGCTGTGCAAACACGAGAATTGAGGGAATCACTTCAAATCCTTTGGAAAATAGAAATGAAACAGATGGAGCCGATTCTGTCCACTTATTCTCTGATGTTTTAACATAACAAACGTAGAAAAAAACTTGACGAGAGGTCAACGAGTGCCCATTCCTGAGATTGGCATATCAGGGCAAGTTGGGTATATAGCCACCTCAATAGGTTCCATTCGCCATTCTCCAATATTTGGGTGCCTACAAAGTTGTAAGAAATACCTCCCGTGCCTCGCTCATGAGGTCCCTTGCTCCCGAATGATTATTTCGACCCCGGCTTGTGGCTCGGGATGAAAATCAATCGCTCAAAATCGGGCTGCAATCTCATAAACTCGGTGTGAAATCTAGTATTTCTATACACGAAAGTGTACTTTGCACTTAGGCTATCGACTTTTACTGACAATTGATCAAAAAGTACAGCTTGCTGCACGGTTGTGGAATCCATTTTTCGCATCTCTGTATCGGAATGTACCATTTCACTCTAAGAATTCAAATTGGGCCATGTTTTTCAACGTGAATATTACTTATTATTGAAGCATAATGGAGCGTTGCCAACTATCGCTACTTTTGTTGAATTGATCAATTTTAGTACTCACCAATAGAATGAGGCGTTGTTGTTGTTCCATATGATTGGCTGGTCACCGATGAGCTCAAAACAAGTAAAAAGACGTATTTTCTCATGACCATAGCGAGAAAATAGACTAGGTGAATGGTTTGATTAGAACTTTTGTGGTCATAAGTATTATCACTCCAACAAATGAAGTGATAGCTATGCCAACCTAAGATCACTGAATGGTCTCGAAGGCATTAATGCCTGCATAGAAGTAACAAATTTCATTCTTCACAGAAATTGATACTACCCTAACCACAACTATCAACTGTTCCAATTAATGCAATCACAAACCGGACGATTATCTCCCACTCTGAGCTTAAATTTCTTAAACACACGCATATTGATCTTGAGGATGAGCTTCCCCCTCCCTATCAACAATGAGTAAAATAATTTGAGAGTAATTCTGTTCGCCCAAAGCAAAGTTTGTTCAGCTGAACAAATCAATTGATAGTTACGTTCAGCCATCATTTTTCTCAGGAAATATGAATACCGATATATTCAACTCTCACAAAATTGCTTCAATCACAATAATGAACTCTTGGCATTTGAAAATTGAGCACGAGAGATTGAGACTTTACAAAAAAATTTTAGGAGATGCAACTTTTGATTCTCTTCGACTAGATTCCCGAAAAATCATGTTGTCTGAAAATGTGCTCATAACATGCCACAAGTTTAGTGAGGATATTCTTCGACAGATTCTTGTGAGTGAGCTTCGGAAATTCCATCTTTTGATATCTTTTTAGGAATGGAATCATTGTCACCGCCGTCTAAAACCTCATTTTGTGTCTATGTGTACGAGAAACGATTCGTTACCCTGTTATTGTCTTCTCTCAGTATAAATTCTTATAAGTGAGCACTGATTCTGTAATGTGCCAAGGAATTCACCAAACTAGCTCAAAATTATCATCATTTTCATGATAATTATTCTCATTCCTTGTCAAAGCACTCATCCCACAGTGTAATCTTACTCATGCCACCTCACAAATGAGATGAACGAGAATTATGAAAGTGGCGAGCATAATTTTTTATTCAATCATCTTGCGAACCCAGGGCAGGTTAGTCTTAGGGATTAATCTAACACTCTAAAGGTACCTGAGGCCTTCACTTGAGTCTGAAATACTCGAGGGCACTAGGACGTATTTGTGAAGCCAAATTGCTCCTCAATTTGCATCGAGATGGTCCACTTTAGTTGGACTATATTTTCAGAATGAAAATCACACTAGTTCAGAACATCTATTTAACTGAGGTTTCTTTCTATCCCTTCCGCTGAGAGCGCAGACAAAAAGTGGCCAGGTCTGACACTCTAATTAGTGCACAGTCTCATTGCTGTGGCAGGATCCCCAATACCAGAATTAAGGCATGCACCACCCCAAACTGTGACGAGCTCGCCCCCTCCCTCCCCAATGAATGGGGTTTCCTCTTGGAAAAATTTCTGGAAATTGGATTATTTGTTTCTAAATATTATAATATTCTGTTGCTACAAAGTATGATTTTTGATCAGTGTTCCTTCCCTCATGAATACAAGAAAAATCAGAATGTGGTATGACTCTAAGGGTTCCAACTAATTTTAACATGATGATTCAATCTTCTGAAATCGTGAACACTGGAGAAGATCTTGAATATTCCTGTGAGCTGGGCGAACTAGTCAATTTTCAATACCATAACTAAAAGTCAAGACAAGGAGTGATGAAAATGATCCATTCGAGGGAAAATTGGAATGAAAAAGATTTGAATGAGTAACAGCTGACGAGGATTTCAAGTATGTTTACGTAAATCCGTTAGATGCAATCAAATCTTTCCACACCTGTTTTTTTGAGTTCATAAATTTTCAGATGAAATCATCAGTATTGATTTGATTAACAACTCCATTTTCAACAGGCAGAGGCGGTATCCCATAGATTCGTGTCTGACCCATTGAATTTCTCAAGTAATCTTCGACCCTCTTCAACACAAAATCATGGCATAACTAGTCAGCACCTCGGCGCCAATTCGAAATTCATCACTATCCTTTCGTCGGTAGTCGAACTTTCGCAATTCAATGATCTGTCAAAGTTTCCTCAAAAGTGTGTAGCTCTCCTCACATGAAGATCTCGTCTGAGTCTCAATCGCAATTCTTGCATTTGGACTTGGTTCTTGTGATAATGCTGATGCTACAATAATAAAATATCGATTTTTTCAAAACAGAACGGTGGAATGCTGGAAGATACACAGTAAAGATAGAATGACCATCAATGCGTGCTTATGATTTGAAAAGTAGTATGGAGTTTTGAGATACGGATAACAGCATCTGGGGAGAAGCTTGGCCATGATACAAATGCATGATCGTGTCATTGATGACATGCATAAGTTATTAAGAGCTCCGGATCGAAGACCTGGATAGCCTAATTTTCGCCTAATAATCGACATAATACAAATGAAAATTGAAGTACGCTACTAGATTGCCAGTGATCTCTGATCCTCACCTGAGGGTAAACCTTGAAAATGAACGCTGTCCTCCCTGAAATCATCGCATCTCGTTATTCGATGATTCAGACCAAGTACCTCTTCGAATATACAAGTGTTTCCTCCAACTTCTGCACAACCTTGGTGACAAGTGCATGCATCTGCGGTGGACAACTGCGTCCCTGATATTTGATGGGATGTACTCGGATGAGAAAATGCTGAGGAAAAAATATGTAATGGTGATTCATAGGCTCACGAGATGAGAGGAGTGGTCTGCCCGTTGCATCTCCGCATATGTAGTTGCCGTAGAAAAGCGCTGGGGCGAGCTATTTTTATTCTCTCAACGGAAATATTTGCCCGTACCTTTTGACCAATACTATTGCTTTCAGGCTTTCTTTACCAATAATGTTGCACTCAGGCCCTTTTTACCAATGCTTATACATGTAGGCTTTTTTTATCAATACCCTCGCACGTAGGCCCTTTTTTTCAACAAAATTTTTCAGTAGCTGGAGTTCTTTTAGAAATTCATCGAGTTCTTGATGATTTCATGGGTATCTCTTTTAGGAGTGATAAGACCCTTTCACGTTGTCGCATTCGTGCTGAGATTCGATTCCTAAACGAAGTTCCTTTTCAGATTCTCATTATCATGATTTTTCAAACGATGTTGGAAGTATCTCTCATGGTATGCTCGAGACTTTTTTGTCCATTTTGGAAGTACTTCAGATATACACTCGCGAACAAGGTGAACTGTAATGGGATGACGGTCAGTGACCATTCGACATCTGTCGTTTCGCTCGCACCTAGCGGGTTATCCCGCAAGTGCGAGTGAGATGACACATTTTGAACTTTGACCAGTTTCCACCACAAACACTTGTCGTTTTTGGAACGGTTTTTGCTGTGGAATGACCCGGCAAACACGATGAAGTAGTTAACTAACGTCTTGATTACAGGTACCATATTTAAAAATCGATTTGTATCTTAAGGGGATGTGGCTGTCCACCCCTGCAGGAATCTATAAACGTCGGTAACCTTCAATCTGCTTCAATTTTATTCGTGAATATTGCTTGTATTGCCGTGGAAATTCACACGAAGATAGACTAAGTCATTTTTCACCTGAATTGGGTCCATAACTTGGCGTACTTTGCCTAGATCCTTGAAAATCTATGCTAAGAGTCACTGCCCCTCTGCACTGGCTCGGTGAATAACGTATTACTAAACGTGTTGGGGCTCTCACCTGCATGCACGTACCCAATTTCGATGCAGAATTATCCGTAGAATCACCTTGCACCGTTACAGAGCCTAGTAAACAGTATTCGCAAAGAAAATTGAAACAAATCAGCTCATGTGTAATGCATCTCGGCCGTCTGCTAGTCCATGCGAGCGATCAACAAATGTTTGGTATAGTTGGCAATGCTGGAGCGTGAAGCAGCAGACACTTTCGAACTCTTGCCATCACTCTCACTACCTTCCATACCATGGCGTAATGATACTAATGTTATTAATAATAAATTAATGTTATTTACATTAAGATATTATTCATAATAAACATTAATAGATGATGTTATCATTATTACGCCATGCTCCATACTGACCATACTCATCTCATACTCATCGCACGCTGATATAGCGCAGCCAAGCTATATAGCATATGCTATACCGGCACCCAGAATGGCCGCCGCCAGCCCTCGCAACAGATTGTTTACCCGGCTTCCTGGTGCTCACGCTACGTCGTGGAGTGTGTTCTGGGTGTGTTAGTAGGTGCGGGAAATCCTTGCGGTCGCTTCCACATCGTCTCCGAGGCGTGACATGCCTAGGATCTCAAACCAGGAGCGCGAGAATGCCGTCTGCTCGAGCCAGCAAATTCCGGCTGTTTATATCGTAAGTAATTCAATAGTTCTCAATTCTAATCAATTGAAAGTGGTTGCAGCACCTGCGCTAAGCCTGTAGTTACGCCCTTATTGCCCCAGGAATCCTGGGAAAGTTGTACTCATCAAGTACGGGGTGTCGCAGCAGAGCACTGTTCTACCATATATTAGCATGGGCTGCATGTAAACAAAGACTAATTTTTCATTAGTCTCATTAATTTGGGACTGAATGATCAACTTTTTTATACTTAAATGATTATGGAAAATGTACTTTTTTTGACGAACTAACTCTTATGTGGCTAGTTTGATTATATACAACATTTTCCTGATTGCAGGTATTGCGGAAACTTAGGAACGAGGTATGGATTCAAAGACGAACTTGGTCTGGTGATGTCCAGAGGTAGACCAATCATCTGCATTGATTTTCCTTGCCTTCAGCAATTATGTAAGAGCTCTTTTATACTTAATTGATCATATTTTACATCAAGTTACCCAAATCCACTGTCTGAAACCTCTACTTGCAGTGGTTTGGGTCTCGGTTTTATGAGAGGGTCTCTCTCGGAATCAGTCATGGTGAAGTAAATACTGTACTGAAATGATTATGATTGAATGTGTGCTTCCCTGAGGACTACCTGGATACTCTGAGAACTCTAGTGGGGCAAGTCTACCTGTGGAGACCACCTTCAGGGGTGCACCAAGAAGATCCGTCGTAAGACAACCAAGACATAAGTTCAAGGTAAGACTTTTTCTTATTACCGAAGATAATATCATGTGAAATGAATGACTAATGATAATAATAATAAGTTATTTCCTCTTATAGGCTCTACATGGGATTAATTCGCTCTTCTCTTTTAGGTTTTGGTCTTTGCCATTTGTATGGCAAAGACTAAAGCAAAAATAGAATACTAATTCCCTTGATCTTTACAGGACTTACAAAACTTGGGAGTCTTGGCCAATGGACCTGTCAACAGATGAGCTGAGATGATAAAAGGAGTCATTTTTGAAGAGAATGACCACTGGCCTTCGTCGAGGGAAATCTTCTTACTCTAAAATCAGAGTGAGTTTTGATCTCACACAACCAAGGTATTTTGCCAATTTACATGTTTCATTTCATTCCACATGAATAAATAACTCAAGGATTATCTTTTTGAACAAACTAATTTTATGTTTTCTTTCCAGGAAATGGACATCATAATGAAATCAAAAAAGAAAATTATATAAAAAAGTGAAATTAATATCAATAATAATATAAAACCAGCCTCTCTTCCTCGTTTAAACAGAAAATTGAACTTCAAAATTTATCTACATAATTGAACCGTTGAACAGACCTAACCTAAAAAATCTATTTATCTCAGTTCATTCTTATACAATTGTATGAAAAAAGTATCATCTGAGCTTGAAAAAAGATCTGGACCATAATGTTTATTCTGTTGCTCATTTGGGACTATTCTTCCAGGTAGAATTTCTAAATTGTACCTGGAGCGGAACCCTTGAGCATCATCAATCATAGATAAAGAACACCCGAAGTTTGATGATGGACATCAGCAGGTTCCTGATCATATCAAGGGTGAGAAAATCTAATCTCAACCAAACCAGAGTAGAAAGGAAATTTCAGAAGATGTTCTACATCACGATTATTTTCTCCGCCTGACCTTCTCTCAATGGTTTTTCTTTTTCAGATATCTGGAGGAATGAGATCATCAGAAACCTGTCCTGCCCTTGAATAAGAACTATAAATTTCTATCATGAGCCTTCAGCAAGAGTTTATCCAAGATTGATAATACTGAAGGGTTTCGCACGAGCAACTATTTTCAGATTTCACTTGGAAGGAGAGTTCCAAACCACCAATTGAGGAGTCATTCCAGTCCATATCATCTCTTAGGCAGCAATGATATTTTGTTTCATAGATCTGAATGAAAATTGGACTGAGATAGATATTATTTTCATCATGATGTCATTTTTACCAGAATTTTAGTGGGTAAGAAAGTTTGAAACAAATTACAGCTCAAAATCCATGGCCCTCGGCTATTTTACTTACAGAATTGTATGAACTAAAATATGTCATGTGTCTAGAAAATTATCATTGCTGATCCAACTATCTTGATTCTAACTTGAAACTGTTCTCTCAGGTGATATTTGAGAAGAAGTGCCTCGAGCGAAGCCCAATGGATTTCTCAAGCTTGAATGGAGTCTCTGGAAATTTCCCTTCATCTCTACCTGGTAAAAGGTCACAAGAGCAGAACATTTCCCCAAGCTTCCCAGACCAACTTCCCCAGGGCTCAAAAGTTGAAGGAAATTGGAAGATATCTAGTTTTTGAGCATGTTTAGGTCTGCGAAAGGAAATTATTTTGTGAACTCAGCGGAGCGTATTATCTTAGTGGACATGATACCAGCTTATTGATCAAATGAAACAATATTTTATTGTTATCGCTTCCCTTGGATCATGTTTTTGGGCATGATTGGAGCTGACCAACATTGATTTCATGAGATCAATAATATGTCATGTTACTGAATATGAAAGCAGATTTTTAGTCGTTTCGACGTCCAAAAAGATGCATTTGTTTGCAAAATTTCGTAGAACTATTCATGTTTTTGGACATGAATTTCAGCTTATTGTGTGGTGGATCACTGAAGGAGTACCATTTTCATGTTTGTGAACATGAATTCAGATCTGTAGCCATTTTGACGGCTAAGAAATGTTGCAGGGCTATTCATGTTTATGGACATGAATGTGCCATCCTTATTGAGGAATGCAATTTGAATATTCTGCTCTTCTTCAACAAAACACGGAATTATACTCCCTTGCGGACGAAAATCACGACGGAGGCTTTCTGAAGCTATCATCGCGTAACGAATTCGACTTCTGAGTCTCCTTTTACGCGCCCTGTATTTAAGTTCAGTGTTGCCAACTCATGTTCCGATTCCTGGTAGCGCCGCCTCCCGGAGGGATTACTTGAGGTCGATAATTCGACGCGTGCCCTACCTTGCCGGCCGAGATGACAGCCACATCCCTTTAATGAATTTTTTTAGAGGCCTCAATCCCAGGATGTCGATATGGGAGTTCGTTTTGATCAAAGTTTCGAAGGTACGTAAAGAAGAATCTACTCGATTCATCAAAATCCATCAGAATGCGATTTTCAGTCTTTTTGGAGAATTACTTTGAATGCCGTACGGCACAGAGCTGACCGCGGGACCTTGAATAGCTCTGACCCCACTCAAACTTAATGTTATAGTGAGGTCATGTTTTTCGCTTCAAAATGATTTTCGAACCATTCGTGTCCAATAGTACAACATTGTATTTAGACGATTCATTCTCACCCGCCAGAACTTCACAACTAGCTGTCCAAGGGCTTTGACTGCCTTCAGATAATAGACAAAGTACCTAACTCTCATCATACAATCGATAAAAGAGCCTAGCTCCCATCGTGTAACCCACAAAAGGGCCTAAGTGCACTTAGGCTCTTTTTCCGATTTATGGGGTTTTCGAAGTTTATGAAAAAAACATTTCCATGAGGTGATAGATCATGGTTCAAGGGTTCAAAGAAGCGATAGGCCGGAAGGAGGGCCTAAGTGCACTTAAAGCCTCAACAAAAAGTGCGTTTTTGCGCGTTTTCTCCCTTGCACGTTTGCTCCTCCCGTGTATAAGCATGTTGTCGCCATAGTTCTATTGCGCGCCACGGGCCGGACAATGGCACTACTTTCACGGAGAAAAAGGAGAAAATGCGCACTTTCTGTCGAGGTCCTTAGGTTCTTGTTCCACCCGCCCCCTCAATAATAATTTCAAATTATGTGGAAGGAGATGTATGAGTGTTTCCACTCAACTGTGACGAATCGACAGTCTAAAATATATGATTTTCCTCATCCCATTGATTGGACTCGTTTGTATTTGACAGTCAAGCTACGAGAGACGTGAATTTTCATCGTCATTGCATACACCACACACTCATCACATCCCCACTTGGTTCTCACTGACTGGATATGGTACAATACTCACCTTCAGGATTGCTTAGCCGATGGTTTTCTCCAGGAGCACAAGTTTCTAGAAGATGTTGATCACCATCCAACATCTGAATCTGTTGATGATTCCAATCATAGTTGATTACAGGATCAGTTTGTTGATATCCTGGATCGTTAATCTCTCGGCATCCTCCATCCAATTCTGTATAAGAGCAAAGAATCTGCTCAACGAGAGCTCCTCCAAGATCAGGAAGCTCATTTGTATTTCCTAGAGTTGCCTCGTTCCGTTGATTAGAAGAGGACTTTTTTCTTGCGTGAGCTTTCATATGTTTGGCAGCACCGGATGCATATTTGAACCTCTTATCACACAAATTGCAATTGAAGGACTTATGAGGTGAATGAGATTTCAAGTGACGATTTAGACTGGATATATCTCTGAATAATCTTCCACAAATTTCACATAATGCTGTCATCTGTCCCTCATGAAAATACATATGTTTACGGAGATCACTGCTCTGACTGAACATTTTATTGCACAGCTCACACGAGAATGATTTTTCTCCTGAATGTAATTTTACATGTCTCCTCAATCCTTTTCTTCCATTGAATCTTCGACCGCACAAATCGCATGAGAAAGGTCTAATATTTTGATGGATTCTTTTGTGAGCTGACAGATTACGATCAGTTTTGAAAGCCTTATTACACATATTACACGAAAATGCTCGTTCATAACTATGCGTTGCAAGATGTCTTATCAGATGATTTCTCGTTCTAAACCCCTTGCGACAAATCTCACACATATATGATCTTTCTTTAGTGTGGGTGACCATGTGAGTGTTGAGGTTTGTGATAAAGTTAAATTTTCTGGAGCAGTAGACACACACATACGGATTCTCACCCGGATGGAACTTTTGAATGTGACGAGTCAAGCTTCGACGGCCAGATAGAAAATCTCCGCAATAGCTGCAAATGAATTCTCTTTCAGGGATTCCATAGGCACAACCTTGTCCTTGGTTCTGATTATGACTTGATGGACCAGCTGGAATGATTGGAATTATGTGAGTATTTGGGAGAAGAAGATACTGTAATAGCTCAAATTTTTCATCAAACATATGCGTCGCTTAATTTCGTAAATCTTTTCTGGTTATCTAACTCTGGAAAAGAAAGCAACTGGAGGGACTCGTGCGGTGACCGAAAATCGTCCCCGAGCCTATTGCGTAGGATTCCAACGCTTTAACACGTTCGCTGCGAAAGCAAAAATTGCGATTCCACCCCATATTGCTAGAGCGCTCAAAAGTGTGTTTCTGCACTTAGAATAGCCGAACCCCGTGAAAAGTCGTATATTTGACATCTATTTACATAATTACCAAGAATTGTTCTGGGACCCACCGGTGGGTCCTACCGCAAACAGAAGAGGCTGAGTCTTTTGTGTGCAATGGGACCCACGGGTGGGTCCCAAAAAAATTTTCCCAGTGTACAGGGAAATGATGTGGATGATTAATACACCAAATTGAGTAGCCGTGGAGTGAAATATTGAGCTTTGTCTAGGTACAATTCGACTTGAAATCTGTACAGTTTGCATATGTATGTATAATAAAGATACTGTATAGCGGTATGTATAGTATGTTATAGCAATAGTATACTACTGCACCGTGCTAATGTTTGATTGTATTTTTCAATCGGTTTCATCACAACAATCGAAACAGTAATGGGACTAGTTTTCAGAACTTTGGAGATCATACTGCAACTTTCTCATATACTTGTAAGATGTTACACACGTTTTCCTAATGAGTCTTGTGGTTTCTCTCGGTTCCTGAGTATAACAAGTATCATTCCACTTAGGCACTAGAGATGTACTTTGCCTCTTGAAAATTCGACCTTTTACGTCATCTAAATCAACGAGCCCAAGGACAAGTTATTTTTCAAGATCTAATACCAATGTTTTGTTTTTACTGACATGCGTCGAATACATGTATGCAATTCATATTGACGAAAGCTCCTCTAGTCGTGATTACCTTCCAATACCATTCCAGGCTTTTACTTAGGGGGGGGGGGGGGGTGGTAAGAAGACATTCAGATACGTCCATCTCTTTTGTGGCTTCAAAGTTAAAGTCAAGGAAGTACTGTATAGCCTCTTAGCTCCCTCTTCTTTATCATTACATTCATCAATGAGCGGGAGCTGGAAGCTACATTCAGCATTCTTACGATCACGGAGAGTGATCCTTTATCACGTAAAGCTGCGATAATTCAACTCAGAGTCGCTCAAGTCATGCGTATTTGGGCTCAACTTGTAGCTTCTGATGTAGGCTTCAAAATGAGCTAAGTTACGTTGGAAAATTTTGAGTACAAGTAGAGTAATGCATCCATCTACCCTCAATTTCGTGTTCTTATGAAAATTGGGATTAGAATCGGAATTTTGAGCTGGCTCGTCGAAATCAAAATCTACACCGGAACTGGCTTGCACAGATGTTTGAAGAGTCATACTCAGCGGTAAAAAATTGCTACATGAGCCACTAGACATGTCTACGTCGTTGAGTGCACACTAGAAGCTGATAAAATGCGAGACCCACCCGTGAAAAGTTGACTCAAGCGACATCAACTCTGTAAAGTGATGACGTAGAGCCCCGAAAGAACGACGCAAGTGCCCTTGTAGGGTTTCTACTGTGTATCACTCCGTATCGGAACCGCAGGCGGGCCCTCGCGCACGAAGTTAAAAGTCATCCTCGGCCCATGGGTCACTTCTGGAGGGAGCGACGCTAGCGCACTTGCGTCTGTTATACTGTGTAATCGCAAAATTGTTCAATGACGCAAGTGGCGTAGAAACTGTTCTGATGAGAAAATGCAGATTCTGACTTCACCATCTGATAGAGAATAGCTTAATCATCCTAGGATCCAGGTTTCGTTGTTTTTGGACGAGTATTTCACCCATTCTTGGAACCTCAAAGTCTTTCGCGATTTCCTCGATTCCAACCGAATGGTGGTTACGTATACTTCCTTACTATGTACGGCTGTCTTGTACGCCTGGAATAGATATTAGGTGGTAGGTCGCGCTAGAGGCTGCAGAAATTGGCTTTGACCGTTTGGTTTATTCCTCTGATCGCCCGATGAATATTCTCACCAGTATAGAAAAGTTCTTGGGACTTACCGGTGGGTCTCACCGTACAGAAAGATGGCTGCCAACTCTGCGGGCGGTGGGCCCCACTGGCGGGGATCACAGTAATTCGTATGAATACTGTAAAATGATGCCAAACTGATGATTTCTCACGAAGTTCGACTTTTGCAACTGCTGGAATACACATTTGTACTCTTTCGAAATCTAGACCGGAATCGCGATTCCGCCTCCCCAGTGAACATGTTCATTATGGTCTTTGCAAGATGAGTCAATTTGGAGGCTATCTGATTCCACGGGCAAAACATTAGAGGAACTGCACAGTATCCAACTCGCCTGTACATAAGAGTTTCGTTTCAGTTGAATTCTGTACGTTACCTGGAGAATCGCGATATTTTGGCTTCCGTACGTCTGGATGGGGGATTTTTCTGCTCAATCTACAATTTGCTAGAAACTTCTTGATAATTTTGAGTCATATGAACGGGACAACACACGGTTAGAGCCTACACAAGAAAAGTTCGTGGGTGTGAAGTAGGCACGGCATCGAAGTGGTAGGAGTGTCTTGCATGTAAAAGCCCTAGTGATTTGAACATTCTTCAACGCTTTTCAACGTCACTCAACTCGTGCCCATAGGTCTTGCAATATATCCTAAGAATAAGCTACAAAATGTGGCCAATTGCCGAAAAGAATTTATGTTAAGGTCAGAACAAAAAAAAAGTAGGAGCAGCCTAGGTACCCGTACCGCAAGCATATATTCGATTGACACAAGAATGTGAGGTGTGAGTATTCCAATACTATGCATTTCGTTGAGTTCAGGGATCACACACCTCTCTAAATCTTCAGAATGAGTATTTGTATTCGTGGGGCAATATGAAACGTTGCTCAGCTCTGCTCATCTCCGTTGAGAACTATCAAATTTGGCACTCACCGATAGGATGAGGTGTCGTTATTCCATATGAGAGCTTGATTGCGTATGAGCTCCAAAGAACGAGGAATATGACTGATTTCATGATCACACAAAATGAATGTGAAATCTTAATGAATTGAGTGGACCTCTGCTCGTCGCTAGACATATCTCCATTACATCACGTCACCAGGCCTTGATGTCCACGGGAAATCATCGAATGCTCCGGAAGTCATGGATGCAAAAATAGAAGAATTCGGTCGAATACCACTCGAAAATTGATAATTATTGGATATCACAGTCACTGTATTCCCACAAATAGAATCAAGGAAGTGATTGAAGGAAGGACATTAATATCTCATTTTAGCTCAGATATTCCAGGAATTCTTCCAGTAATTCATAAGATAACCTCTCTCCTCTTCAACATACAATGAGCAGAGTAATTTCTGAGACAAAATACGTCTGAATATAATCTGGTTCCACCCTACTTCGTTTTTTACATTATCATAGTTAAGCGTTCACAGCTGAGCAAATTGAATATAAAGTCATTGATACTGATGTAACAAGTGACACGAAACAGATGTATAAGAATAAATGTTTGTCTCGATCGATATAAACGATCGAGACTTTATCGCTCGCGGGAATTTCAAATGATATTATTACATGACTCGGCTAATGGGAGCTAATTTTAATCAATGGATCTGGTGATCGAGTAACATAGATCGATTTATGAATTGCTCCAATTCGTACCTCCAAGGCACCTCGCAATTCGAGTGTCGCAACTTGAAGGATTTTGATGTTATTTCAAATACATAAAAATGAGATGAATAACGAATATTTTTGACTCTACGCTAGATATCGGTGCGTTTCGACTTTCCTCTCCGGATCAGACTCTTCAGGAGGGCTGAAGAGTTCAGAGTAGAGGTTGGCCCCCGACGTCACCTAGCCTAAGTGGCTTGATGGTCATGATTTCAAACGGGCTTATATGAGCAAATCCACGAAACGTGGTGATTTGGGTGGAAAAAAATTTTGGGATTTTTTTTCATCGCACTTTACTCGGGTCTTACATACTCTCAGTTATCAGTATCTAGAACTCAAATCCACTCGCGTGACCGATTTTTATGAGACGGCGTGGAGTGGGACGGAAAAACCCAGAAGTGGCCATAAGAGCAATGCTATTGGCACATACACGGATACATTCTATCATTACCCAATTGACCGCTGACGGTGATGGGAAGTATCGCATTCATCACCAGAGAAATCGAGGAGATCATTGGGGTTATAATATAAACGTTATTCAAGAGTTTTCCAGCAATATCATTTCCGAAAATCCACTTGGAGAATGGGAAAATATTGGATCACGATGTCACTCACTTGGTATCAAATACGATAAATGCGAGATTGATGTGCCCATCCCAAAATTTCCGCAAAATCAAAAATCCAAAAAATCTTTCAACTTTGAAACAATTGTTATTCGAAATATTAATTTTGCTTCAATTTGGATAATGTCACATGTTTATAAAAAATTTAGAATCATTCCATCGCGTTCGATCGCGGAGCCATTAGCACCCCGAAAGTTGGAGCACGTGCCGCTCTTTTTCCCTTTTCGCTGCGCCTATCCGTCCGCTGCTTGCGAGGCCGTAGCTGTGTTTGCAAACGCCGGCCTCGCAGACGCAGACGCGTGTATATATGTATACTTGTATATCTATAGAATCGCGCGGAGCAGGTGCATCGCACCCGTACGGCGTAAGGATGCATTACGATACCGCATTTTGTAATGTAGAACTCCATTACCGTAATATACAACAGCATCCAAGTGCCGCGTCATCTCTCGCCATTTGTAATGTCGCTTCTAGTTACACGTCCAATGCGCGTAATGCACGCGCGCGTTACAAAATTTGACGAGTCGTTTTCAAACTGTAATGCGGCCAGATATTGTCAATTCCATTTAAAGTAACGAAGGGCCTAATTACAGGATTCATCAGGCTACTTTTGTATATTGTAATAAAAATCAGTGTTGCGTTTTCGAACTCTGTAATGCGATGGCCAATTACCTAACTTAGACGCAAAAAATTTTAGTATAAATAGACCGGGCATGGACCCAGGAGAGGAGTCGAATCCGGTAGCCCCGAGGGGCACGTACGTTAAGATATTCTCGATATTTCGTCACGGGGCCGCACCACGTCCTGGTGCACCCCGTTGTTAGAGTCCGACGCGGATGTGTGTTCAGAGTGAAAGATCGCCGTCCGGACCCGCCGGACCGGGCCACCGCGGGAATGTGAATTCTGTACTTAAGGTGTGCCGCGGATACTGTTCAGTGGACGTAGGCTGGGAATATATATCCCCGCTGGGGATGTTTTTCTTGTGAAGTACGTGTGTGAGTTCTTTGACATCACCCTCACCACCCTTACCACCTTGTTGCCACATCCCTGCTAGCGTCAAGTGGCGCCCAACTATGGGCACGAGTAGCACGACCCCGAGAAGAGCCTCATCACCAAGACAACTGCTACAACAAATTCCCGATGAGAAAACAAAATTCGCATCGGGTGGCGCCCACGTCTTCATCTCAACCATCAAAGGCCCAAGAAACGCCCCGGCGACGTTCCAAAGCATGATGGATCGCTGGACAACCCACCGAGTACCGGCGGCATACACCGACGACCTCATCTAACGACCAAATACCGTGGTGGACCGGCGAAGAAAAGAAAACCCGTCCAACCACGACCAGACGGTGCCGGCGAAAGTGAAAAAACCCGCACCCGATGGCTTCAAGACTCTTGAAAGAGTCACGGACGTTGAAGGTGGCCCGCTGGATGCTGGATCATCCCTGCTGTCTGGCAATACGTAGCCAGAACGACGAAAGCACCGAGAAGTGGTCCGACTGGGTGGCCAAAGGCGACGTGCCTCCCCCAGTCGTTGTCAAACCACCCCAATTCTCGTCACGTGCATCGCATCACACGGATGCCGGAACGCGATCCGATCAAGTCGCCAACAGGCCGCCATACTTGATCGTTGCCACATCGCAAGACAGTGCCCCGAGTGCAGACGGGATTTCCGCGTTGGAAGAACGCGTGGCTGCCCTGGTTATCGAGGATCCAGCACGCGGTCCGAAAACGGGCCCGACGCATGCAGCCGCCGTCCCTGGAGAGGGGAGCGCACGGACAGCGTTAGACACGAGTCCCCGAGAGGAGAGGAGCCCTTCATCCCTCTCCCTTCGCCGCCGCAAGGACCGCGCCGCAAGGGCCGCGCGCAACGCAGCGCAGCTCCAGCCAGTAGAGGTCATAGCTTCGCTTGACAATCATCTTCACGCTCCGCCGCTCTTGAATTTGTGTGCTCCAAAATTCAAGACGCCTGTCTTTTTCGTCAAGTATCCGAGCAGTGAAGAGATGCGCGTCGACTCTCGAAGGATGTTGGCCCTCGCCCTGGCATACTGCGGCGAGGACGACGAGGACGTGGACAACCGCGTCTCAGAAGCCGAGCAACAATTAGACGCGTTCATTAGAGAGAATCGCCGACGCCGCCATAACCGCGCCCGAGTCAACCGCTGCAGAGGAAGAGCGCTCGCCCGTCGGAACCGACGCCGTAGAGAAGCCGCCCGTGAATTCGACCAGGAACTTGTCGCGCTGGCCGACCGTCTCGCCGCTCCAGCAGGACACGTGCAGGAGCCCGTCCAGCGGCGACCACGGCACCCTCGACGCCGCGCCAACGCCGTTGTAGCAGCAGCAGCAGTAGCAGCCGAGTGCGAGCCGCGTTCTCCGGAGCTCACCGCTGTGGCGCCAGGTTCCGCGCATAATTTCTCGATGACCCCAGGAGGTGGTCACCCGCAGGAGATTGGACCCGCCGCACCAGCTCACAGTCAGGGCGGAGTGGGCAACCCAGTTCCAACACCAGGAGGTGCCCCAGACGGAGCAGGCTATCCGGATGTGAATAGCCCCGCAGAAGAGTTCCGTAGGGCGGCCGCCGCCCAGTACGGCGAGGCCGCCGACCCGTTACAACCTGGAGCCGGACCGTCGGCGAGGGGTGCCGATGTCAACACCAATGCCCCTGAGTCCGTGAGGGCGTACCTGGGGGTACCGCTCCGACCCGCGTCGCGCTCAGAGTCCAGGATGGCTCGGGCCGACTCGTCCCAAGCTCAACGTGAGCTGTTGTACGAGATCAGCGCGGACGAGCTGATGCAAGCGGCGGATCAGATCATCGACGCGTCAGGTATGGCGCAGCATGCCGAGCGCCAGGAGGCGCGACCACCGCCAGAAGAGCACGACGAGGGGATCGCCATTGAGATGGAACCGATCCAGGACGACGAAGATTTCATGTCCGAATTTTTGCAAGCCATGAACGTGCCGCAGCCCTCGCTTCGCATGGTCATTCGCAGTCGACCGCGACCGGACAGCAGCAACGGAGTATCGCCAGGAGCAACCGACAACAACGAGCAGCGACCAAACAATCATGATGTATCACATTGAATCTCGTGAGTTTTTGAGCCTTGTCTGCGTCCACTCGTGGTTATGATTGTGTGTGTGTCCGCGATTTCAATTCTAAATTTTTTGGGGCCGATTGATGTGCCCATCCCAAAATTTCCGCAAAATCAAAAATCCAAAAAATCTTTCAACTTTGAAACAATTGTTATTCGAAATATTAATTTTGCTTCAATTTGGATAATGTCACATGTTTATAAAAAATTTAGAATCATTCCATCGCGTTCGATCGCGGAGCCATTAGCACCCCGAAAGTTGGAGCACGTGCCGCTCTTTTTCCCTTTTCGCTGCGCCTATCCGTCCGCTGCTTGCGAGGCCGTAGCTGTGTTTGCAAACGCCGGCCTCGCAGACGCAGACGCGTGTATATATGTATACTTGTATATCTATAGAATCGCGCGGAGCAGGTGCATCGCACCCGTACGGCGTAAGGATGCATTACGATACCGCATTTTGTAATGTAGAACTCCATTACCGTAATATACAACAGCATCCAAGTGCCGCGTCATCTCTCGCCATTTGTAATGTCGCTTCTAGTTACACGTCCAATGCGCGTAATGCACGCGCGCGTTACAAAATTTGACGAGTCGTTTTCAAACTGTAATGCGGCCAGATATTGTCAATTCCATTTAAAGTAACGAAGGGCCTAATTACAGGATTCATCAGGCTACTTTTGTATATTGTAATAAAAATCAGTGTTGCGTTTTCGAACTCTGTAATGCGATGGCCAATTACCTAACTTAGACGCAAAAAATTTTAGTATAAATAGACCGGGCATGGACCCAGGAGAGGAGTCGAATCCGGTAGCCCCGAGGGGCACGTACGTTAAGATATTCTCGATATTTCGTCACGGGGCCGCACCACGTCCTGGTGCACCCCGTTGTTAGAGTCCGACGCGGATGTGTGTTCAGAGTGAAAGATCGCCGTCCGGACCCGCCGGACCGGGCCACCGCGGGAATGTGAATTCTGTACTTAAGGTGTGCCGCGGATACTGTTCAGTGGACGTAGGCTGGGAATATATATCCCCGCTGGGGATGTTTTTCTTGTGAAGTACGTGTGTGAGTTCTTTGACATCACCCTCACCACCCTTACCACCTTGTTGCCACATCCCTGCTAGCGTCAAGATATCACATGCAAAACCGGATTGGTTTGACCCGTCTTGTTTGGTGCGCCTCAAAAAACATGATTTCGTATGGCTCGCGTTTTTTTTTTTTTTTTTGAAACCGTAATATGCTTGCTAATCAAATGTAATTCGATGCACATAGACCCGTCCCATTCAAATTCCTTCATTTTTTGATGAAGAATCAAATGTCATTCGCAGGAATGTAATTGGCCAGACTGCGTCGTCGTTAGGTGAGGAATATCGTCAATTTTTTCTTCTTTTCAAAAAGTAGTCACGCGTCATCAACAAGAGATAGTTTGACACCTGTTGGAGGCACATCCTTGGGTTCCAAGGTGGCCTTATCCTCAAATTAGGGAGTCATTTTCCCGCGAGAATCATACTGATATCCCAGACTGCATCCAAATGCCGTCCTTAAGACTGAGGGGGCCAAGCCATGTCACGCGCGAAATGTTGTGATTTTTCAAATTCGATGGCCCGCCATTCCGGTCTATTTCAGTTTTGAGCCTTCAGCTCGTTACAACTTGGATGTGGGATGGCAAAAAAGATGTCTGCCTTGTCACGGATCTGATATATTGTCATTGGTGCAAAAAATCGATGCACAAAAGGCGTAACGCACGAATCACCGCGTTTCGTGCTCTCTCAGCATCAATCAGCTATTATATAGCTGAAATATCAGCTATTACTCCCATGGGACTTCAAACTGCTGATCAAATCAGCGAACACAAAAATCACGCTTAAATCGATAATTCTGATGAAATAACTCCACAAATCCGGGTTCCAATATCGACATGAACACATTAACGACTTTTTCAGACCAAGTCACGACAAACTAAGGCGTATTCGTTCGATATCTACTCATTTTGTGCCACGGGAGGCCCTATATAGCTGATTATAATCAGCTATAAATCAGTGATTGTAGCTGAAAATCAGCTAATGTAGCTGAAATTCACCTACAGTAGCTATTCGTGTCCTTGAAAAACCGTTCACTGAAAAATCAGCTTATAATAGCTGATTCAGTCAGCTAACACAGATGGAATCTCAGCTAATATAGCTGATTTTTCAGCTAAACGATATTCGTGTTGTGCCGTATACACTATACAGTGTCGAGATCAGCATTGGATCGAAGGAAGATATATTGAGAAGGAGCCTAATATGACGACAACATAAGTATATGGAGATCGAGAGATCTTTATTTCCTGCTCGGAAGGTGAGGTTGAGGCGTATAACCCCGATCAGAAATTCCCCCGCGTCAACAGAGCTTCCCCGCGGAGCAAATGTGAGGTGTAACGCTTTCTCCGCGGGGCCCCCGCAGGGCATCCCCGGGGCAATATTCGCATAATGTACACGTAATTTGTCATGAAAAATTTAGTATTTTTTTGGGCTTGTTTGTGATTACAACTCATGTCATTCCTCAAAAACTCAAGTAAGACTGGAAAAACGAGAGAGAACTTGGGTAGATATTTCTGTAGTCTGTGTTTACCTACTTCTGCTGTAAGGAGTTGGGATCTGGACTCTGCAGGTTGGTGGTGAGGAAAGTTCTCTCCTTGGACTGAGATTTGAGTTAAAAGTGAGTTCTCAGTGATTTTAGAATATTGTGTGATCACCTGAAGGAAATTTCCCTCACAGTCACACATCTGCAGAAATGAGGTTAACTCAGGAACATTACGCAGGGATGTTATACTAAAGTGTTTTGATGCTTTTCGCACTCCATAACACAAATATCAGAATCAACTCAAGCTACAGAATCAAGACCTGATGCTATATTACAGGTGATACACACCCTCAGCCAATTTCTACTTCTCTGTAGAATATTACATGAAATGCAGGCATAGTGAAAATACTTGGAAAAAAGTCTACGCTCAGTTATATCTGGCACTATTGAGCTTGCTTGTCCCAGTTTTGAAAAATGCTTTCTGCTTCACAGTGATGGGGAGTGCATGAATAATTGTCACAGCGTCTTCAATGTGCCCTTGGAGTATTTCTCGCCTCCAATTCTCATGAACATCCATATTCTGTCATGAAGTTCCTTCAGAGCTTGAATATCTTTCTATAAGTCTTGGCTCTAAGTCGCTTACTTTATATTTCAGAATACTAATTGTAGAGTTAAGCACGATATAACTCATCATTACCAGAATATTCACAGGAAAATTAGTATATCCCTAGCTATCTTACTTTGCTATGCCACAAAAATTAATCAAGTGCAAGCATTTGGTAATTGGTCGAAAGGAAGTAGAAATTTAAAAATGTGACAGTAAACCAATTCTTGATGGCACTCATTGAATAATCTCTTGCATCTTCTTTTTTGCACCATAGAAAAGTAAGATATTTTGGATTTATGTACATAACTAAAAAATGACTGTAAATATTCTGGAGATGATCGAGTTATCATCATATTCATCTATCTAATCAGTATTCTAGAATGTGAAATCAGTGTCTTAAAGCACCCCAAGACTCATAGTTGAATATTCAAGCTCTAAAGAATCTCTTGACAGAATATGAATGTTCATAAGAATTGGAGGCGAGGAATACTGTAAGAGCTTGGTGAAGATGCTGTGACAATTGTTCATATACACCCTGTCACTCTGAAGCAAAAAGCATTTATCAAAACTGGGATGAGCAAGCTCAATAGGGCCAGATATAATTGAGCGTAGATTTTTTTCCAAGTGTTTTCACTATGCCTGCACTTTATGAAATATCCTACAGAGAAGTAGAACTTAGCTGAGGATGTGCATCACCTGTAATAGAGGATCAGGTCCTGATTCTGCAACTTGAGTTGAATCTTACACTTGTCACATGGAGTGCGAAAAGCATCTGATCACTTTAGTGGTCTGCGTAATGTTCTTGAGTTAACCTCATCTCTGCAGATGTGTCAAGGAAATTTCCACCAGGTGATCACACTATATTTTAATATCATTAAGCACTCACTTTTAACTCAAATCACTGTCCGGAAACAGAACAATTTTCATCACATATGATCACATACTGCAAAGTAAAGTACCCATCTCCCCACAGCGGACACAGCAGAAGTAAGTAAATATTTTGGACTCTACTTATAATAAGGCTCTTTTCCATGCCTGAGATGATTTTCCTGTTTCACTTGAATACTCATCAGAGAATGATTTGAGTTATAATCACAAACATGTGCAATAGTGTATCGCACTCTTTGTCTAAAATAACACTTACTCACGCGAGTATTGCCCTGAGGATGCCCTGCGGGGGGCCCCGCGGGGAAGGCGTTACACCTCATATGCTTCTCCATACATTTGCCCCGCGGGGAGCCCGCGGGAAAGCCACCGAAATTTCTGATCGGGACGTGCTATGGGGAGTATGAGTTTCAGCGCCTCCGAGCGGTGGGAAGCGGCATGACACGCCGCTGTTTTTACGGCACGCACATGGCCCACTTTTGATCCAGGTGCCCCACTTTCGATCTAGGTGGCCCATTCTTGATCCAGGCGGCTCACTTACGATACAGGTGGCCCATTTTCGATCCAGGTGGCTCACTTTCGATACAGGTGGCTCACTTACGATACAGGTGGCCCACTTTCGATACAGGTGGCTCACTTACGATACAGGTGGCTCACTTACGATACAGGTAGCCCACTTTCGATCCAGGTGGCCCACTTTCGATCCAGGTGGCCCACTTTCGATCTGGGTGGCCTACTCTTGATCCAGGTGGCTCACTTACGATACATGTGGCCCACTTTCGATCCAGGTGGCCCACTTTCGATCTAGGTGGCCCACTTTCGATACCGGTGGCTCACTTACGATACAGGTGGCCCACTTTCGATCTAGGTGGCCCACTTTTGATCCAGGTGGCTCACTTACGATACAGGTGGCCCACTTTCGATCCAGGTGGCCCACTTTCGATACCGGTGGCTCACTTACGATACAGGTGGCCCACTTTCGATCCAGGTGGCCCACTTTTGACGCACTACTTGGGACTTAAAAATCGGGTAATCAAATGGATCCCACTACACTGAACGAACGATTCTAATACTAAAGCCAAAAATTTATCACGTGACACCCAGTGCGCAGGGAAATCATTCCCGAACGGTGTATATCATCGTTCATAACCTTGTGTATTAGCTGATTCAATCAGTGAAAATCCGTTCACGTTAGCTGACGAAATCAGCTATCACTAGTTGATCTTCAGCTACCCTAGCTGATTCGCGCTGAGAGAGTGGAGTTGCTTATGTGTTACACGAAGGCTTTTGCGGCTGCTCACGAGAAAGGTTCTCATCTCGCTTGTATGTAACGAGTTAATATGTGGATAATTTCATGTATTTGGAATACCATCAAACTCCTTCAAGTTGCGACACTCAAATTGCGAAGTGCCTTGAAGGCACATAGATCGAATTGGAGTAATCCATGATCGATCTATGTTACTCAATCAACAGATCCGTTGATTGGAATTAGTTTGCATTAGCTGAGTCATGTAATAACCTAATTTAGAGGAGCTGTATGACCTATTCATTCGTATTCTAGTACGATTCGTAGCCTAAGTGACCAAGGATATGGGGCTGTTAAATAGGGGAAAATCCATGATCAGTGGTGGTGTTCCTCTGGTTTTTCTTATCTTTCGGTCAATATAGATAGCGCTAGTTTGGAACCTCATGTATGATGATAGTTTTCATGAAAGAACATTCCTGATATCATCTTGGTCAGGGATATCAAGCCTAGATTCTCGAAAATATACTCCAACGAGAGGTGACAAAATACCTCCCGGCTGACCTTGATAGCCCACATAAAAATAACTTAATGCATTCCATGTCTTCAGCGCAACTTTGCAATTAGACAAATCAAGGGTGCTCGAGATCGCACCATATTGGTGTACGAATGATTCACATGATTGCATATTGCAAAATTATAATCAAGTGACTGCGATGCGAACGTCAGGGGGTAAATGTAGCCCATAGGGCTCTCTTATCTATGGGGAGAATAGTTGGAGGCTCACAAAGCTGGTTGTTCCGTGGTGGAGATTTTCATTCCATTCGTATGATTTCGACAACAGGTCTGTACATAGGAAGTCATATTTATTCCTCCACCATTTAGAAAAAAAAAACAGGTGTTTTCCAACATTTTTCGTCGAAAAATCGATGAACTATCTCGTGCTTCCATTTTAAGGTGAGCCACGCAAGGGACAGTTACCTTATTTAAAATGTCAGACCTTGTTACTCTTTGTCTGCGCTTTCAGTGAAAGGAACGAAGAGAGTCCTTAGTAAAATAAGTGATTGACGCGTGCAAGTGTTGCACCATCACATGGGGTGGAATGGATATGAGGTTCAGGGTTAAAAATGTTGACTACACAGCCATTTTGTTTGTCTTGAATAACAAGATCGGGTCCACGAAGCACACACACACACTGCACTCCCTTGCATGGCACTTCTCCCGCGTTGGAGCGGTGTAACTGAAACTAAGATCTGTGACGCGGCGGGAAGCCGGTGGCTCTCGCCGTAAAAAACTCAAAAAGGGCTTGATGAGATGCGCGGCCGCGCCCAGAGAAGCAGACTGCCCCGTACGCAGACGGGGTCTGGTATTTATACGAAAAACGCATACAAAAAATGGCAACGGTGATATGCGTAAGGCAATAATGGGTTCGGTAACATTGGGAAGACAAAGTCCAACTACACTATGCTAAATTTACGTTTTAAAGAAGCCGAGTTAACGACTCCGCCAAGTGGTGAGGCCTAGTTTTCGGTTCCATTGCTCAAAAATCGGCGTGAGATGAATTGTAATTTCACACCTCAATTTTGAGGGCCGGTTTTGTCTATCCGCATGGGCTGATACTCGATTCACTATTCAGAACATCCAATTATGATCAACTGATTGGAATTTGGGTATGGTCATCTGGCGCGGTCGCCTTTTGGATTACTCGATTGTTGAGGCACAACACCCGGTTTCCCGGAAGGTCGCGGCCCAGGTGCGGCTTACTGGTTGCTTGCTTGTAAGGACGATGTAAGATTCATTATAAGACTACTGCATAGAGTTAGGAAAGTTTCTGAAGTTAATGAAACCCCGAAGCGAGCTCCACTATTTGCATGCTCTCACCCTTACTCCTAAAAAGATTATGTTTCTGTCGGCGGTCGAGAAAAGATTTCTTCGACAAGGTTACGCAAGTTTGAAATGACTCTACTTTACTCCGAGTATAAGCATAAGATAATAATTTCAAATTAAAAGAAATAACGGCATCATTGATATTTGGAATATTCTTTCGATTGATCACACAATCAACTGCATAAAAGATCATTTGGTTCCGAGATTCTGCTGTTCAGTACTGTACATATTCATCCACAAGGTCATGTAATGACTAGTCTGTGTCTTGGCGCCAATTCAAAATTTGTCACCATCCTTTCTACTGTCCTTGAGCATTTGTTACGTGATAGAATCGGTCAAATTTTCCACAGATCTCTATTGCTGTTCTTACATAAAGATCTCCTCTCAGTCTCCATCGGAATCCTTGCATTTGTAAGTGATGATGCTGGTTCTGCAAAGATAGAATTTCAATTTGGTTCAACAAAATGGTCGATTGGTGAGAGACATAAGGTTTATTCGATTATGCGGGTCGGAGCGCTTCGAGCGTTCGGATTGGTCAGGTCTCGTCCATCACCGGACGCGCGTTCGGACGAAAGTTCGCTCGGAGCGCTCCGAACGCTCCGTCCAAGATTTCTAGCCGCGGAGAGGGGAGACAGCCTGTTTCCAATGCTGTGGATGATTCCTCCCCTCTCCTCGACTGAAAATCTTAGACGGAGCGTTCGGAGCGCTCCAAGTGAACTACTGTCCGAACGCGCGTTCGGTGATGGACGAGACCGGACCGATCCGAGCGCTCCAAGCGCTCCGACCCGCATAATCGAATAAACCTATACAAATCTTGCGCAGTAAAATGTGTAATAGAATGACCATGAATGCATTGCTATGATTTTAGAAGTAGATTCGAAATTCCAGATATGAACGAAAACTGACGGGGAAAAGCTTGGTCACGATAAAAATGCATGATGGTGTCATTGATGATGCTGTGTCATCGATATCGTGGAAGTTAGCCGGGGTTTATTAGCCGTGGTCAAATGATATTCCCACACAGATGCTCCCTGGGGTCCTGTCTATTGAGGAAAGTCACCTATCAGCAACTGGATTTGTACAGTATACGACTGGTTGAGCGTATCTCGACCACAAGCACATAGATGCCAGGTGTGTAAGGCCTACAGGCGGAACTAGGGGTAAAACCCAAACCGAAGTTGTTTAGAAGTGAACATGAACCAGAAATGGTGCTGTTTCCATTTGAATGTGGAAAATGATTTCGTCGTGAAATGAAGCCAAAGTAGTGCGACAGACCCAAAAAAACGCTGCTCCAAACTTGTGCATGCTCGGAAATGACTATATATACCCCAGGGGGTATGTTAGATATCCGGATGTTGACGGATTAGTTTCCTCGGTGTTCAAAGCGCGGAAGAGCACCTGTTCACCCCAGCTAACTCCCATGTGTCATCCGGTCGGACGACATGCGTGAGTTACAGCTTTCAATCAGAGATTTGGATAGCCTGATTTTGCTGCTACAATTGACATAACTCAGCAGGAGATTCAAATAGGATACTAGATTGTCAAAGACCTTCGATTTTTACCTGTGTGTGAACCTTGGAATTGGACGCTGTCCTCCCTGAAAACATCGCATCTCGTTATCTGATGATTCAGACCAAGTACCTCTTCAGATATACACGTGTTTCCTCCAACCTCTGTACAGCCATGGTAACAAGTGCATACATCAGCGCTAGACAACTGCGTCCATGATATTTGGTGGGATGTACTCGGATGCAAAGATGCTGAGGAGAGAATATGTACTGATGATTCATAGTCCCACAGAGTGAGAAACGTAGTCTGCGCATTAGATTTGAGCATATATCATCCCCATAAGTAACAGGAATCCGTCATCAGTTTCACCCTTACGCGTCAGAATTCTTTCCTGGGCGCAAAAGAACTGTTTTTCAAAGTCTTCTATAGAAGGAAATCCTAACAAGACTTCTCAGAACTAAGCACCATGGATTTCTTAGGGAATAAATTCGCGTTGGTGCAATATGACTTGATGCCCAGCGTGAGAAAAAATGTCTAACTACGTGCTTTTCAAACAGTAACGATCGGTTACTGCCAAAATATATAATTTTATATGGCTTGGGATTTGGAGATGCATTCATTTGGAATGGTCTTGGTTATGTCTATGGAATGATCCTGATTACGGAAATCGATCAGTTTATGTATATGAAATATCTTACCCACAAGTTGAAATAAGAAATTTCTCAGATTTCCGCACCAGTCCTCTTGAATCTGCTAAGTCAAATCCAAGAGGGAGCAGGCTTCAACTCCAAATTCGTAATCAATATATGAGAGTTTCCATGGAACTTTTAACTATTGACCCTCTGGAATAAAAAAAAAATTTCTCATCGCACACGTTTGAAATAGGTTTCATTTGATTCTTAGACCTTGAAAACATGTGAAAAAAGTGGTGCCACTCTCTTCCAAGCCGAGGTATCTGGTTCAGAACGACATGTACGGAATTTCACACTTGAAACATTCGTGAATCAACTTCAATCGAATAGATTCGATTCAAAACATTGTCTAGACGATCGATACGGATTATATTTTGCCTAACTTGACTTTCAGATGAATTTCATCATTGATTTCTCCGAAATTCGATGTAAATTTCCAAAATCGAGTCGAGAGCTAGTAGTCTCATTTTAATTTCTAGAATACACTGTGGTGTTATTTTTCCCATATTTCAGCCGTATACTATTTAAAAATCAAGAAAATCGCGATACCATCACATTTAGAGGCCTATGTAGCTTACCATCCGGATTCAAATATTTCTCCTCAGCTTCTCACAGAAATACCGGTCGACAATTGCAACTCAAAACAGTGCGGTTATATCCATTTTGTGACGAAGAACGTAAAACGAATGGAAAGAGAATGAAAAATACTAATTTCAACTCTTGAGAGTCGTGAGATCAAGAAAAGTATGTCGAGTAATTGTTTTGCAGAATCTTAACGTGAAACGCATGGATGAGGATTGATGGAATTAAAATTGGATTTTTTCGGTAATTTTGACTCGACTTGAGTTACTCACCATCTCTACTGATATATCGAGAAATATCATCTATTTAGACCCATGGGAATGAAACGGAAACCAGAAGATTCAATCCAGCACTGATCGCTTTAGTTCAGTCTTCTTCTTACGGGTCTAAATAGATGATCATTCTCAATATATCAGTAGAGATGGTGAGTAATTCAAGTCGAGTCAAAATTACCGAAAAAATCCAATTCTAACTCTATCAATCCTTATCCATGCGTTTCACGTTAAGATTCTGCAAAACAATTACTCGACATACTTTTCTTGATCTCACGACTCTCAAGAGTTTAAATTAGTATTTTTCATTCTCTTTCCATTCGTTTTACGTTTAGATTTTGCTAAATAGATACTCGACATATTTTCCCTGATCTCACGACTCTTAAGAATTGGAATTCATATTTTGACTCCAGATAAAATTTCAGAGGGAAAGGATGGCCATACTCGCCAAGTTAGACTTTTGAAAAAAGTGAAGTGGGAGGAGGGAAGATTTCAACACTTGGCTATGGTAATGACTGAATATCCTCAGATTGAAAAACATGCTGTAAATAGTAGAAAAACACAAAAAAAATTCTATGTATCTCATCCATGAAAATCATTCTCCTAATAAACACTAGTGTGCTTAATTCCGAGATGAATATTCTTTGATCATGAGCAAAAAAAATCTGGAGAAGTACAACTTTGTATTTTTGATAGCAAGACTTGGAATTAGTTCATGAAATTGACTTGAGTTGATGGGAAGACTC
Source organism: Eretmocerus hayati (assembly GCA_029851415.1). Taxonomy (NCBI): domain Eukaryota; kingdom Metazoa; phylum Arthropoda; class Insecta; order Hymenoptera; family Aphelinidae; genus Eretmocerus; species Eretmocerus hayati. The sequence continues at coordinate 103,573,655 of CM056744.1, forward strand.
CTAACCCAAGAGAGAATTTTTGGATCACGAGGAACTTTTAGATTGTGGAATTCCCTACATGAGTTGGTTCGTCCACTCTTCAGCAAGAAAGGATGCTAACTATCAAAGTGAATAATTAATGACTAATTATTGAATGAAACATAGAATGATCACACTGCATCTGTTGCCCAATATTTTTCCAGAACGAAAAACTAAAATATATTCCATCCAGGGCATTGGTAATTCGTACCACATCAAGAAGTTGGAGCAATCCGTGCGAACTCATTCTGAGGGGAATAAATGTTCAATAGCATTATGTGATGACTGTTTAGATTTGTGATAAAATGATCCTCAAGATACATCCGGATAGATGTGGGGGTCCACTTTGTTTAGTGGTTGACTTTTCAACCAATAATTTTTTCAATTTGAACTTACCAATTTCCACCAAGAGCGTAAATGTGCCTTTCTTCCTCCATAATACTCTTGATACAGGCAACCCCCGCTATTCGCGGTTAATGCGTATAAAGAAAATGCCGCGAATACCGAAACCGCGAATACCGGGACCTTGTCCTTATGGAGAAAGGGGGGTTACGTATACATGTGGATCAGAAAGTAACTAAGCTATGCCAAACATTATTTTCAGATGATCGTACCATGAAATTAGCCTCACAAATTGACTTCATTTAGGGAAGATACAACGCAACAGTGTGGTAAGATTAAGGAATTATATGATTCACTTTGAAATCTGTCAAAAAATCAGTCACTAGCGTGTGGGTGAAGAAGGGCTCTGTCACTTTTGAGTGGCGAGATTGACGAACATAAGTAGTCTCTTTACAATCCCTGGTGAGTGTCCATTCGAAGATTTCACAATTTAGGCTATTATTACTCCACAAGCGAGCCAATTCAACAGTTTCAATTTTTTCGAACGGCTCACAATTGACGAAGATGCATTATTCTTGCGTGCGGTGCCATGACTAAAATTTAGATAGGATACTATCAATTTCACTAGATAACTGATTAGTCTCATAGAGCGATAACAATACCCACATATTCTGAACATTTAGATCCCGAAGTTTTTTCTGGATGATACATTTGAATGGAGTCCGACGAAAATTTATCTTTTGTGAGCGAAGTTGATCCGAAAATCCAGACCCAGACCGCGAATAAGCGAGTCAGGGCACCGCGAATACCGGGGGGTGCCGCATTCGTAGAATCGCGAATAAGCGAATTCCGCGAATAGCGGGGGCTGCCTGTAGAACAGATGAACCCTGTACAACTTCCTAATCAGGAATCAACTTATGTCATCATGCTCTCAAAGTATATGACAAGAATGTGAGTGGCACACGCCAAGAGAGTAAAATCCGTATACAATATGAGTAAGAGTCTAGCTGAGACTTTTGGATTAAAAGTATTACGCAATGGAGGTATGTTATTCAAAAGTAACCAGAGCAGCACCAGAGATCAGTGCTTATATATCACAACAACTGTTCTTGGACAGTCGTCGATTGGACTGACCTGTCTCACAACATCTAAATGTGAGAGACGATCTCTCTTAATGTATTGGACATTAACAGGTTTTCATTGAGACACGAAAAGAAACACTAAGGATATTCTATTGATTGCACTCTTCTCCAACTAGAGTGGTTTATGATGAACTTTTCTTTGAGACGCACAATTTATAGCTTCAGTGTTGGGTCTGTCTGAAGTCTTGAGGAAACTGAAAGTCAACACACTGCTGAAATGTGGATTGATACTGGCACTCATTTTTCCTCATGATCAAATCCTAAATTCTCCAGATATTTTTGAAGATCAATTTTATTCCTCCAACAATCACGTTTGGCATCAAGTGGCATTCCATCTCTGCTGTTATATCTCTATACGTAATATTTATGATCAAAATAGCGGAAAGAGTACAGTTCAAACGGAATGCTAAAAACGCCGTCTGCTAATACACGCACGCGGCTGCATCAAAATATCACCCCCCCCCCCCCGTCACGCAGTCGACCATCCCGCGTGGTCGACATAAACAATCGATTGTGTTCGACTTCGAGTGTCTTAACGCGGCTGGAAATGAAAATCTTGACGCGAAAAAATTGGGAAGGGTCGAAATTAGTCAGCAAGATATTTTGGCACTACACGCTGTCAGCGGCGAAATGACTTGACGATATCCTTGTTGAGGATCGAAATAACGGGTTCAGAGGGATTGAGACCCCCCTGAACCCAGGAAAGCATGAAATAAGTTAGTTCGAAAAAATGTGTGAGGTTAAAACGGCCCAACTCAGCGTATATAAGGCACAGCGGCCTTGCGCGCGCTCTCTCTCTTTTTCTCACATGTTCTCTTTCATATACTCGCCAGCAAGGTGCTACCGCGCCTTTTGATTATAACTATAGCGAGGATGCGTACACTATTGGGGGGCGAATATAATGGGTATCCATCGTATTCAAATGTGGCACCATCATCCTGTCGCGAATCATATTTGAATTTGGTGCCAACATTTTTTCGCGATCCACCTTACATGATTAAATGCAAAGCAGACAGTAAACAGAAACAAGCATTGCACCACATTGCGCGGATGATTGACGCGAGTACAGATTCGTCAATTGATGCGATGAGTAGGCAGTCTTTTCCGGTGGGCAAACTCGCACACATACTAATTCCACTAGTTCATCCGCAGAACCGGAAGGCGATATAGTAACACCAAAAGAGGATTTGGGGGAAACTATAGCTCGGTGAAGTGGAATAAAAGCGTAAAATAGAAGCGTATAAAAAGGAGTGGCTATCTCCCCGGCCATGGTATTTCATCAAGTCTCATGCGCATTTACGTAGGGACGCGGGCTTTAGCTGTAGCGCCGAGAGCGCAGCAACTGGCGGAACTGATGATGGACCGATTTCTGGACGTCCCTTTGATAGGACAAGAACGCAAGCTGGTTCGTTCAAACCTTCTTCCTAAGCTCCACAATATTGATTTGGAACAACTTTTCCGAAAATCAGTTGTTCCAAATGAATCTCAAGAAAACCCTCTCATTTGCCTATTTAATCGATTTTGGGCAAGGTTGGCGATCAAAATGTGATATCATTTTGGATATCTGTGACCTACTCGTTCTCAGCTTCAGAAGTTACTACTACACTTAATGTTATATGTTTCCAACTTCGTCCTAAGCGTGACGAGCGGCTGGCTCCTTGGTTGGGCCTGAGTCGCGACCTTTGACCACGGCAACCTTCGAAATGTCACAAGTAGGCCTGGTGACCCAATTATGCTTCAATTCAAAGCGTCTCACTCTTTCAGAGTCCGTCAAAACCTCAGGATATTCTTTCGATTAGTCAAACCAGAAAAATGATGGACTCGAACTTTAACTATCTCGATAATCCCGTGGCCGAGGGTGGTAATCCAAGCAGATTTGGATTCAACACTACCACAATAAGTCATTCCTTCGGGTTACTCTGATCAACAAGCATTCAGATAGCCAGACCACGAACTAATACCGGAACTTGACATTCGAAACAGTTTTTGAGCAATTGCAGTCAAATAGAAATCACTTCAACTATCATCTGGACGAGTTTTGTAGATTTTTTCTCGCCCGATTCTACTTTGGAAAGAGATGTCTCACCCTTACATGCGTTGAGTGATGCTGCATGCAGCTCAAAGCTCGCGAGTAAGGGTTTGCTCTAAAATGATGAGTGATGGGCCCAATATATTGACAGCTTCAAACTCTCAATATTCCCTCTCTCACGTCGAATTAATTACCCAAAATTCTACATCATTTTCAGACTATGTTCTTCAAACGCTGTAGCATCCAAAATCCAGCCCTTGAGTCTTTCCAAGATCATTTTAAATATTCCTTAGGCATTCTAAAGAGATAGGTTAAGGCCAGTCCGGAGTCCCCACAGAACCGCAACGAGACATGCACCGACGTACTTTCAGGTTGCGGCTACATGCAATGATTGTCTCACCTATTGCTACTTATTACTCAACAACATAACGTTTCCAGCCAAAATCAGATAGTATCCCGCCTGCGTATTGGAAGATCCAATCGAATGAGCCCTTGCATGTTCGAAAATTCTGAATCTAGCTCGCAAAAACCTGGAAGGAGTGCGAGCATCGAGCAGCATAACGCCCGGCGGATCGGAAAATTACAATTGTTTCGAGATATACATAGAATGAAATTTTCAGGCGTGAAACAACTTATGTGACTCAGAATGTTATGGTGTCCCACTTGCATTATTCCTTTCGAACTGGAAATGTGAGGTTGGAATACTATGAGGCAAAAAATTGATTCATAATCTCTGATCGCATGTGTAGGGCGATCAAAGCGCCATCTATTGAGCGAAAAATATGGGCCCCGCTCCGGACTGGCCTCAATACCTAATTTTGATTCAAACTCCCAATTTGCCAGAAAAAGTTTTTCGATTCCATGTCCTACGTCACTCGAAATTTGGCAAATGCCTCGATGCATGGATCTCTTTGAGATTATGAGGGGCTGTTCAACCTCCTTAGGGTGAGGATCATTTGTCGGTCTATATTGGCACAAGAAATGTTTTTCGCATTAATTTGAGTTCTCGTGCGTAATTTATTGCATGGAAAATATTCGGATTCCTCCTTTTGACCTCTCAACTCCAACTCTGCTCAAATGAAAGTTGATTCATCTTATTTTGCTCGCCAAGATCTACAAAATGGTACCCTTATATATGGGCGGCTCCGGATCAGAACGGTATAAGTCCATTTTGTTGAAAATTGAGTTTTTGACGGGAAACGGTAGAGAATACATGTGAAAACATGTATGCACAACTCCGGAAGTGGAAATGCGTTTTGAGGCATCACAAGCGACACGACCGTTTTTGTCCCGGAAAAAGTTTCGACTTTTCTTCCGGATCAGAACGGTATAAGTCCATGTTCTCGCTAAATAATATCGCTTTTGGGTCATCCACGTTCAGCTGTCGTGCTTTTACAAGTAGTTAGAGTCGGTAGCTACTCTCAGAAACTACAAGTTAGGTTCGCTATGTTGTCCAAATGATTGCATCGAATGGTTTCGAAGGAGGTGTGCCGACGTCGGATCACTTCCTTTTGACGCATTTGGACACAGGCAAGCCCTTACGAAAATGAACAACCTCGGGTTAGTAATCCCATTGGCCTGGGATTTTTCTCTAGAAGCCCTGGTGTCTCATTTTTTTATCTCTTATCGTCATTGAAAGAGCCGAATTTCTTAGTGATGGTTCCAAAAGCGTAGTTGTGAGAGCGATCGGCTCTGAGCTTGCAAAGAAATTTGATTTTGCTCCATGTTTTCAAGCATCTTCTCTAGAGAAAAATCAACTACGACCATGATACGCGCCGAACTCAACTAAGCTATGCACTTCCTCTTTAGGAACAATGCCAATGGTAGAGAAAGCCTATAGCTTCATCACAGAATTTCGGTTACAATTTCACTATGAATGGTTGTGATCTATCAACTGGGGTTCTTTCCATTAACAGTCATCCGGACTTCGGTTTGATCTCCCCGCCACTCGGTACAAGTGAACGTCATTTGGGCAAATCTCGTAGATGAAGATAGCCTTCCACAATTGAGATATCTGCAACTAATCTTAACCTCATTCTACGGTTGATCAACAATTCTGTTTGTTGAGTGGGGATCAGTCCCAATTCATCGTGTGGATTCTCTGCTCGATTAAAGTCTCTGCACTGCGATTTTTCCTATACAACCTTAAATTGCCTCTGAATGCATGACGTAAAGCTGCGTGCTATGTGATCCCCAAAAACTATACTTCGCACCGGGCCGCTTGAGTAAACTCTTCTTGACTGGATTTCCAAATAGACGCTTGTTGACCTCAATGTTGGAAATATATCCTTAGTCACGATATCCTGAATGAGATCTCTTTGCGAAGAACAGTCTCGACTGTCAATGAGATTTTATAAAAGTCATTCTAAATTAGAGAGGAATTTGTGACGGCTGCTAGTTAATTGCCTAGGAATTAGCCGCACATGCTGGGCAAGGGGCAATGCCCAGCAGATTTGATTAGATTGAATATGTGCTGCAACTCTGCATGCTGCTGGATCTGCTGCTACTGCTTTGCGCGCGAGAGAGATGGGGAATCGAGCGCCAAAATGATCACACAAGAATTAAACGGGAGCCAGATGGGCATATTTATTTAACTCTAAAAAGAAAATGGTGCATAGAGTGCACTTGATCACACGAACACGGAGAGAGCAATTGAGGGTGAAGCCCAAAGGGAGAGAGAATAATTATCGGCTAGCACTTACAGGTGTCGAAAAGGCGGCAATCGCACGCTCGCTGATCGGCCGCTCCGAATAACGTGGTCGTCCGGATGATTAGGACTCGATGTCGTCCGCAGGACACGTCGAGAACAACGGTCAGGAAGTCGCACGGAAGCACGCAAAAGAGCTCGTCCAGGTGTCGGGAAGCTGGCGACACACGCACGACGAGGGCGCAAAAACTTTACACTTCGGGTATAAATTAACACGCGGGACGTCTGCTCTCAAGCGCGGGCGAGAGAAGTCTGGATTTATGGCGCGCGCAATGCCGGCTGATTGATGATGATGGGTGCGCGAGGGGAACGGTGAGGTGAAGCTACCAATGACTCGCGCTATCTCTCTCTCTCTAACGCAAACTACTTACAACTCTCTCCTCGGATGTTCTGCTACAGCTGAAAAGATCTTATAATTATAAATGATACATGATGATCAGACAGGAGAGAGAAATGATGGTTGAGAATATCCTCTCAACCGTCACAAATTTTGTTTACTGCGAGAAAAAGTCGAGGACAGTCATTAAAAATCCAAAGAATTCTCAATTCACACCGTTGTGATCTGGAGAATTTTTCCACCTTTTTTCTCGCTCAAATCGGCATGAGTCCGTTGTTTTTTTTAACGTTATTTGATCTCAAAGTCGGAAACTCATAGTTTCTCGACATTTTCCTACTTCAAACGGTAAAAATTCATCATACCAAGTACTTCTCCCCATCTAAAATATTGAATGTGAATTTTTTTCAGAAATGGTGGACTTATACCGTTCTGATCCGGAAAAAAAGTCGAGAAATTTTCCGGATTAGAACGGTATAAGTCCATTTTTTATTGCAAAATGAGATGTGAAATGTGTGAACAATTGAAAATCAATACGCCCCACGCGAAAAATGACATGAAAACACACTCACTACACGGTAGAATAAGAATATTTACTTCAGATGATAACTCGAATTTTCCATATCACAAAAACTTTGAGGCGCATTTTCCAGAAATGGAAAAAATGGACTTATACCGTTCTGATCCGGAGCCACCCATATTTCACTTGGTATTTGCAATGGTTTCTGTGAATCATTGTAAATTATACCTTGTGTGCATCCTCGTGTATGTGTGTCTGTATGTTGTCTTCCCATTGTCTCGCGGTCTTTCCCGAACCCTCCAATCAATCTCCATGAAACCCCCAGGGTTTTTTCTTAGTTGATCAGTGATGAGCTTACTTTTATGATGGCTCCATACTCTCAGTAATCCCCTTTCCACACCGAATTGATTACACAAAAAAAAAATCATCATTTTCGCACCACCTTCGTCCAAACGCTCTGGCATACAGTATTCAACCCATAAATCTTTCCAGGATCGTTCTAAATATTCTCTAGTCATTCAAAAAAGAGATAGGTCAATACGGAACTTTGACTAGAATCTCCATATCCCCAAGAAAAAGTTCTCAAACATTCGCAAGTTCTATGTTACTCGAAATTTCCCAACCACCTCGAGGGATTCCTTTGAAATTTTGATGCATTGTTTAACTTCCTTGTGCGACGAGCCCAGTCATTCTTGTGAATCGTTTGTCGATCAATCTCGACACAAGAAATGTTCTTTACATGAATTTGAATTTTTTCTTGCTTCTAAATTGTGCTTCGCTTCTCGTACTTGGAGAACGTTTCGACGAATGTTCGTGAAATTCCTGGAGATTGTATCTGATCTAATAGCAATTGGCTCAGCACATTTGCAGCCTCATGAATTGATTTCACCTTCCCACCTGGTGATCCAATTCAAAATCCATGATTCAACGAAATCTCTGGATAATGACTCCACCATCACTTTAGCGTCCCAGGTTATCCAGGTAAAACATTGAATGATAGAATCTGGAGTAATAAGTAAATATCCATACCAGTAGTTGGGATGAGTAAGGTATATTTCATTTGTGAATGAATATGACGAATTTTTCGATAAAAATAATTTGAAAAACAATTTTGATAGAATTTTAATTGTGTGGTTGATTTTTCTCTTCTTACAAGTTCTCTGGGTTCTCTCCGCCACTGATACAAAGTGATAGCGTGACCAAGACGATCAGGTCCAGAAGGATCACGAAATATTGAAGTGCTGTAGTGTCTTAGGGGATCAGAATCAGGCCTGATCAGGATTGTCGAATAGTTTGTGACTTCTGGCGATCAGGATGAAAGACCTCTGGGAAATTAATGGATTTGTCGTTACAAGGGTACAACTAAAATTCTGGTGATCATGGATTGAGGAAGCGAGAGCCTATCCTTCAGAATCTCAAAGTGGAGTGAATCATGTCAAAGGACTTTCCTCTTGGCCGTATCTCTCAGGACTCTCGAATGTGACCGTTATTGGAATTGTTACACGATAACTCCCATGTTTCTCGATGCAATCTCTCAATCTGCTCAATTATCATACTTTGAGTTCTCTCAGATCCTTCATTGTTTTCGTAACAAGAGGATGTGCTGTCTACTGCCATTCTCCGCCATGGACCAGGTATATTCCATGGTGTTGGTACTACAATTGAGTTCAGGTTCCATACAAATAGGAATGCCTCTTTATCATTGATTTTTGTGATATAGAGATATCCTTACCATCATATATCGGCATTTGTAATTCATGATTTGTCCCCAATAGCTGTTCTATCGAAGAGCTGTCGTCATAGATAGACCCCACTGCTCCATCCGATGAGTATAACTCACTGATAGGGTCACAAGATAGCGATAACTCGTTAAAAACTACTTCGTCAGTCTGATCTGGAGAAGAGAAAAGTATATCCTTTTCGATACTTGAATTGAAATTGATTATTCTTGAAATCAAGAGTCTCAATCATGATTGAGCCGGTTACAGTCAATCTTGACTCTCAAAAGCTTTCAAAGCCTTTTTTCAATGATCGAGATTTTTTTTCCTTCAATAACAACAGTGCCCCAATCACAAGAATATCATCCAAACAGATTCGATCGTATCTCCCAAAGAGGGTTTCATATCTAACTCTTCAATGAAGCAAATCTGATCATTGCATGATTAATATCCATTTAATATTCAATGACAACTCAGAAATTATCTAAATGTTATGAGCAGAACAGATTATATCCTCCAAGAATTGAATTCATTGTTGAACTTGCAAATGAAGCCGAATCTAATTATTTTTCATGCTTGACCTTTGCGAGCGGATACAAGTTAGATATGATCTTTACATGGTTCACTCATAATTTTACAAATTTGAATTTTCCATTACATAGCAGTGCGGTTCAAGTATATGGGGTATCAATTTGATAGGTTCTGTCGATCCCCTTGCAATGAAAACACCGAAGGTTCCTAAATTTTATCAATGCGTGTTTCAAAGCCCAGAATTTTTGAAATGTATCATCTAATTTTTCATAGATTCTATCAAATTCTTTCAGATTTTAATCCCATAGTGGGTATGCTTCACAAGTAAATTTTTCGCAATTTCATACTTTTGATATTGAGTCATACAAGGATCAGGTCTGATTCAGATTTTCTCGCAAAAGGTGACTTCAAGAGTTCACATGGCTTAAAACCCTCGCGTTCAAGACAAAAAACCTTCCGGTAATCATCTTGATGGAGTACAAAGAGAAATTTCATTTCGTGCAATGAGATATCTTCGAAAATTACCAGGAGGAGTACCATCGCTGTGACTCGATGCTGCTTGCTCTGAGCTGCATATTTGTTCAATCAGACAACGGTTCCCTTCAGTAATCTCACATCCTTGATAATCGAAACACGTGCAGATGTTTTCAAATAGCGTTTCGAAATTTTGGTGAGATGATCCCTGGGGAATTTCATCTAAAATAATGATATTTATATGTATTTATTACAAGTTATCTCGGCCAAGAGTAGGATGATACTAACTGGAAGTGAAAGGTTGTTGAGATGAAATAACTGCAAAAATGTATAGTAACTGCAAAACTCACGAGAATTTATAGTTTTGTATGCAGATAGAACTTTTCCTCAGCTCGAGAAAGATTCCCTAAAACTAGAACACTTACTCGTTGAGGCTCCTCCCTCATTAATTTCATCGTTTACATGATTTTCCTGGCCCAGAGAATTTTCCATCCATTCAGCTTGATATTGATTCAAGATGAGACCCAATCCATCAACCAATTGATTTTCTACATGATGATCTTTTACAGAGTTTGGGTCTGATTCCAAGATCGGAAATAAATTCATTGCGTATGTTAATCGCTCAGATGACCCATCATAGGGGTTTTGTAAAGGATTCTCACCAGTTCCATGGGCGTTTCCATGATCACTAAATTCATGATTAGTTGTATGAGTCTCTTCACACGGTTTGCTTGAAGATGGTTGATCTTTTGAATGAGTTTTGATGTGGCGTTCCAAATCGAATCTATCCCTGAATGATTTGTTGCATCGATCACATGGGAAGGCATTTTTTCTCCTATGAGTTTTCATATGTTTCTGAAAACATGCTCTAGTCCTAAATTCGATTGAGCAGTAGTCACACGAAAGAGAACTTTCTCTTGCATGCTTATTTAGATGGAGGGTCAATCGGTACTTTCTCGCAAATTTTTTGTCACACAAGCTACATGAATAAGATGCTCCATCTGAATGGATCATATCAATGTGCTCTTTCAGATTCGACTTGATTTTGAAGCTTGCATCACATGATGTACAAGTGAAGGGTCTTTCATCTTTGTGCACAATCATGTGTCTTTGCAGGTTACTTTTTTGACTGAATTTCTTTCCACAGAGTTTACATGGAATGAGTCCCTCTCCTGTATGAGTCTTCAGATGATCCTTCAAAATTGATGTACGAGAAAAACGCTTATCACACAGGTCACATGGGTACACTTTTGGAAGAGGATGAACTTTTCGGAAATGGAAGTACAGCTGCTTCTTGTCATCAAATACACAGGCGCATAGGTAGCAGGAGATCGAATTTTGAGACTCAAATTCTTTCAAGCCATCGCTTGAGTCTCGTCCTATGTTGGAGGGGCCAGCTGAAATTGTCAATGTTAATAAATAGTTGAAGAATTGATTATATGATCGGTTTTACATCTTTTCTCTCTATTGCAGAAGAGATCACGCTTTGAGGAGTATTCTGGAGAAATGAGAAGGAAATGAATCCAAATGGAGATCAGACTGACAAGGGGAGTTCGGAGGGTTCGGCTCACCAAACCTCACCAAATTTTTTTCACAGTTTTGTACCACCTGGAATATGAAGAATCCAGAGTAACTTCGGCAAATGGGCTCCCTGTTCAGAGCTACAAATAAAAATGATAGTATTGCCAATATATCTATATACATCATTTTTCAACATAGACCTATATGGGAAATGCTAATATCATAGGCTGTATCTTTGAACAGGAGACCCATTTGACGGAGTTACTCTGGATTCTTCATACTCTACGTGGTACGAGACTGTGAAGGAAGTTTGGTGAGATTTGGTGGCCTGGAACCTCCGGGCTTCTCTTGTGAGTGAGATTGACGAATTAAGATAGAGTTGTTATCAATCTCCGCCATTGAAATTAAATATACTGAGCTACCTTCATAATTTACTCACATCCATCATCCACTCACCTGCATCATTACTCACACCTATCATCACCTACTCGTCTATCATCTCAGTCTTAGTTTTTCTGACAGATAATTCCCTCATATGTGAGATTGCAAACAAAAGATGGGTGTTGATTTCTATTGCAACTATGATGACCAGTGATATGACTTTCTCAAAGATGGAATTGTTGTTATCTCAGTTGAGAGATTCTATCTTTGATTAGCTATTCTGTGAATTCAAAACCGAGGAGATATGATTGATTGAACTGGTACTGTAGGGAACGCTCAAGTGGTCGAGAAATGTTTCGCCAAAAATTTCTGATGGGATTCCCTTCTAGTCTTTCTTATGACGTTTGAGCTCGGATCCTGAGACTTTCAGGTACGAGTACCTCTGAGAAAATTTGGAAACAACGCGTGTCACCTCTTGCAAATCTTTACAACGGGTGGAAAAAATCTCTCAAGACATTTTCCTCGTATATTTCCGTGTTTTCTTGATGAAATCATGAGTTTTACGATCCATGGTAAAAAAAGTCAACCAAAAAGGGGCTCTTTTCTTTTTCTGGCCTTTGTGAGTGTGAGTGTGGAATGCCATGGTGGAGCTCGTTTGGGACCTCGGCAGAAAACATTACATTTCCACATCAGGTTAAAGAACTAAGAGACCACTATTAAGGTGCACGGCCAGCACGTAAATGTTGTTGCTCAATTTTGCCTGGAATCTTACTCACTCAGTTTCTTCTCCTAAGAGTGAACTTGCGTAATTTGTCACCTCACCGATCCAACGAATGTATGTCAAATTTTATCATCAGGTGCAACTTTTCCATGCCCAAAAGTAACGAGAGAGATTGATATTTACATTTCTAGGAGTATTTTCCCGCAAGAATCTACTTTTGCTTAATTTTTTGATCAGGTCCGTGCCCTCCTTGCGCGGCCCTTGAACGCGAAGCTACAGAAGTTTCAGTTGGTCTTGCTCAAAGTATCTTATGGTCAACGGAACCCCAAACCTGTAGTTCAGACCGTTCGGCCGTGAGATTTATTTCAGTTTCAAAATATCAGCTCTGTGCTACGCTATTGTAAAATCTGTGTTGTTTTTATGGTACAAATAAGTGGGAGAGGTTCGGCGTTGGTGCATTTGATCCTCAAATGACGACAATTTTACGGATCTACCCAAATTACAATCAACAGAATCAGTTTCATGATATCCCAAAAGGATCTCTCAAAGATTACCTAGATTGAGGTGGTTAACCTCTCACGGGAGTAAATATCCTCCTCGGGAGAACAGTGCATCTCAAATAATTCGCAACAACTCTGTCGGAATCAAAGTCAGATGTGGAAACCTGAATTTTGATCCAGCTAAAACTTTCGATCGTAGAGTGAGCTAGTTATAATAACATGAAGCGGATGGTACTATCAAGCGAAGAAGACAATTTTTCTCAAACAATACAAATATTATGAAGTTGGCACCATTTATACTTGAACATTGACTTAGGTTATATTCATTCATTCATGTAACTCACGATTTGATACTCACCAATAGGATGAGGAGTAGTTGTTTTGATAGATGGAACGTTGACGCATAAGATGCAAATGATGATGAGAATAGGTAGGTTCATATTCGAGAATGATAACCTTTAGGCTTGAACTGTTGATATGATGTACGTTTGACGAGCAGATTTTCTATTCGAGGGGATGAGAAAGAGTATTTGATTCCCTCGAAAAAATATTGATAATCTTTTCATGCTTCAAATTGGAGAATATACTCAAAGCAACGAAGTATCATGGAATGCAGTCCTCAGATATCGTAAATGTAGGAGAAACTATCAATTGATGGGACATTGTTCCGGGAGTCAAATGTTTGGAATATTTGTTGGAATATGGCTGTATTCCATCTGACTCGTCGATACCGACAACTGACTATAAAGCCGATGTCTCTCAATGATATGTTCCACTTACGAACATTTCATCCTTGTCATTCGATGTTGTTACAGCTGAGCTTACAATTAATGGGATCTTTGGCAATTCTAACTAAATAGCACACCAAAGTACACAAATTTGCCTTCGATCCATCTACTTTCGTGATGTTTGAGTTAGTATTGACGGTCACAGTACGACTTTATACGAGATCGTCTCATTTCCTTCCTGGTAGAGACTTCGGAAGAGTAATTCATTATCGATTGTGCATATTGTCATGTAGTGAGTATTATCAGTCCAGCGGGGTGAAACCCTCTGGGAAAATTCTTCATTCCTTCCCCAAATGAAGTGATAGATAATATTTGATCCGTTCATAGTATCTCCCAAAATTTTGATGGGGATCGTCAATATTTCTTGTAATATCTGTTCAAAGTTCAACATAAGTATCAACAGTATGGCAATTGACAAATCCAATTACATGAGATCTTCAGGCGATGCGGTCACCGTGCACGTTGGACTTGGTTCACAAAAATTTCAAATTTTTTTCCGATTTGGGCTGAACGAAAAGTTACCCAAGCTTTATCATCATCTTTGACCTGGATAACTCATCATTCAGCCCAAGTTGGTAAAGATTTTGAGATTTTTGTTTGGGATCAAGACTGGGCTCAACAAATTACAACAAATTTGGCTGAGATTCGTAGACCGATGGACTCATGCTGGGGCAGGTGGCTATCGGCGGGGAGCGTTTCAGCCACATAGCCACTGGGCTACGATAATAGAATTGGATAAGTTGCGAGTTCCTATTCGACTGGAATGGTCAGTCTGGTAGACTTGACATACGGCATGCATCTATCGAGCTGGTAAGATACTACCCCAGGCCGATGAGATTTGCATTCGAGATCGATATCGGCTATACTATCAATCGATGATGTACCAAAAAGTTTTTCTATATCCCTGAGGGAAGCACTGACAGCTCAATCTCTGACTGGTGTACAGGGTCTCAAAAAATGTAATCGTCAAACTAATATCAACCAATGTGATGATACTTATGTATCATAACGATATACTTGTTCCAAATTAAAAATTGTGTGCTACTCCAGATGCCACAAGACTTCTACTTGTTGTAATAAGTAAACTAAATCTTGAGTAAAATATGATATTTTCCAGATTAGAGCTATGAATAATGCGACAGAATAAACTGTGAATTTCTTTGAACATTCGTGATTCATTATCATGACTCTTCCCGGTCAATTGTCAATAGAAGAGCTCCATAATCACGAATCCATATTTTTGGGGTGGAGTTGAATTATGTTTAGAATTTGACAGCGATCGCCGAGATATGGGCGTAGCCACCGCGGCACTGCAGAAGAGTATGAATCCTATCGGCCTGAAGTGGAACCAGCCCGATAGACGCATGGAGTAGCTCGAGTTTATCAGCCTGACCATTCCAGTCGGATAAAAGAACTCTCGACTTGTCCAATTCTATCATCCTAGCCCCGTGGCTATGTGGCTTTAAATGCCTCCGGTCGATAGCCACCTACCCCAAAACGAGTCTATCCGCCTACGACTTTCAGCCGGATAGACTTCTCCCGCGTCGTGAATCCTATTGGCCGTCCGATAGCCATGCGCCGCGGAGGATAGCTATCTGGTTGAGAATCCTGTTCGCCTACGACATATCTATGTGAGAAGTGCGTGCTTAGGCGCCAGCGCGATTTCGAAAAGTCGTTCGCGAGCCGAGAATCGCTTCTCCCCCGCGTTGGTTGTTCACCCTTGTGGGAACCATTAGACTTTTTATTTTGTGAGATCCTGCGGACAGGAAAAACCTGTCCTGCATGTTCATTGATATGCTTTTTTGCCAGCGATCTGCGAGCGAGTATCCTTGTAACTCGATAGGTGTGTCTAGCTGCGCGTTGCGCACTAGCGTTTCGGACGACAGTATTATAGTTCACATTAAACGGTGACCCTTTGAATTTTTCTTTCTCTCCAATAATGATCGGTGCTATATACATCTTGACATGGCGGGCTCGGGCAAGGGGTTGTTGTGGTTCCCTTGGATTCCTCGCCACTGGTCACTTTTGGCACAACATGGACGTCGCGGAAGTTGAGGTCAAGGATGTGGTTGATGAGGTTGAGATTGAGTAAACTGTCACACAGTATGTTCACACAAATATGACACAGGAACCAGAGTGCGTTAAATAATTGTGGAATGTTCACTGGGTCGCGGTGACGACATTCCTGACGGCACCAGGGTACGTCGGAGTAACGGAGCAGCGTGCCCACGGCTGGGCCGAGTGTCGTGGAGTATGTGTCGCGACGGCGGTTCGGAAGTGGACTGTGTTTTTGAGCTTGGTCTGCGGAGTTTTATATAGGCGGGCTAAGCCGCAAGGAGTGTGTAACGCTAAGCAACGTTACGGCGTATGAAATACGCTATGTGTAACGCGCGGATGCGTTGCGTATGTACCCGAGGGTGTAACGGTAAGATGCGTTTCCTTATGGGAAACGCGCCATGGTTAACGTGTCGTTGCGTTACATGTTTTTGGTGAGAGGTAACGGTAAGCGGCGTTTCCTTAGGGAAGATCCCCATGGTTAACGCTGCGTTGCGTTACATGTTTCTGTGGGTGGTAACGGTAAGCGGCGTTTCTAGGTATGAAATTGGCGTAAGTAAAGTTCCTTTGCGTTATGCGCGAAAAATGCATGTAACTGCAAGTTGCGTTTCAGATATATGAGAAAGCGTGGGGTAACGCGCGGATGCGTTGCAAAAAGTGTGTGATCGTTTATCCATGTCATAAAAGTAACGGGGTGCCACGTTACTTTTATGTGATTGATGCGAATGAATGGTAACGGGGTGCTTCGTTACCAAAGAGAGTACTATGTGTATTGCGTTACAAATTAGGGTAACGGGGTGCCACGTTACTAAGTCGGTAACGGGGTGCCTCGTTACGTGTTCAATAAGCGTCGTGTAACTGTGTGGTGCATTACCGCGATGTGTGGCATGTGTGTGATGTGTGAATGAGTGAAATATAATGTGCTTCCGATTGGGCACACGGGAAACAATGTGCTCGACGGGAAAATTAGATGTGTGTGTGCACGCGTCAGGCGTCCGGGGTAGGCGAGTACATTGTTCTGTGTGGTGGTTGGTTGTAGTTGGCACTTGGTTCCTTGTCGACTTTTATTCGACAATGCTTTTCGGTATGCAATACAATTTCGTAAGTTCGGAGATTAATTGATCAAAATTACATGAGTATCGAATCATGGTATTATCAAAAGTCATCACGAGTTGGAAGTATAATATCGAGTAATAAAGGAACGATTCCAAAAAATTAGAGTACACAGTTAAATTGTTGGTGAATCAAATTGCAAATGACGTGATGGTCTGAGAGAAACTAGTCAGTATGAAACGATGGAAGAATACGTGAGATGATTCCGTGATTGGTCTTCCCGACTACGATGAACGATACCGGAGAATTCGTTGCGTTGGTGATTGATCTTGATATGAGTTTGGCTGAAGTCTGGTGAATCTCACGTGAAGTAGATGCGTTGGAGCAGGATGAGAGTGGCGGTAGTGATACCTCCATTATGGATGAATATGCGGCATAGATAAGTTCGTCGAGATGGTAGTTCACAGTGGGTGCATTTGCAGTTGACGGTACAACGGTACGGCAGGCAATCCAGTCTATGAAGTTGGGCGTCCGGGGTGTGACCTCGTGGTCAGTAGATGCAAGTAGATACATCTGAAGTTGCCGGTAACATCACGAAGTCTGACAATCCAGTCTGCGTAATTAGGCATCCGGGGCGTGACTGTCTGGTCATCCAGTTGGTTTGTTGATCGGCTTCAACATGCCACTCGTCCGAGTGGAATTGGCCGCCCTGGCTTCCAGGGTAGGCTGATACACGCGTACGACGTGACTTTGGTTCAATTACACTTGCTTGGCCTCCGGAGTATTGGAGTTGTTCCAAGACATCCATCTTGGTGTGCTGTGCGTAGCGATTGTGATGAAATGTGGAGAATTTGTGCGAATGAGGGTCGTGAGGCAACCTGGAGTAGCTAGTTCCAGAGTGCGACCTCGCGTTGTGATGATCTCGACCTTGAGGAGTAGCCAGGGTACTCAGCCGATTGAGGACCATCAATGTTGATTTTTGAATGAAATATTCGATGAACCTGAACAAAATCGAGCCTCGTCCGGGGCTCTGGATTGGTTGAGACGATCCTTGTCGTCGTTGACCTGCGCGAGCCGGGTTTTGATACTTCGCCGGGCTGCGAATGATGATGTGGCAGATGCGTATCCCCATGTGACATAGATGCCACGAGTTGTTGATGACTTTACCTGGACGATGATGAATCTCGTCTGAGACTCTGAATCGATTGAAATGCTCTTCTTCACCGTTGGCTTGGGCGAACCGGGCTTTGATGCTTCACAGAGTTGCACGGAGCCTTGTGGCAGGGAAACGTCGCTTCTACGTAGAAATGGGCGCCACTGGGTGTTGATAAGCACTCCCAGAAGTGCTGAGCTGGACAGAATGTCTACGCCGTGAGGATGAGGTCCACAGGACGCAACGTTGCCGATGGTCTTTGTCGGTTGTCGAGATACTGGGTGAATCCTCCTCTCCGTCCGCGATTGCGGTGACCATGCTCATTGCCGGCTCTTCACAGGGTCGTTGGTACGTCCATCCTCCAATGGAACTCGGGAGCGAAGCCGCTCCTGTGGCCCACTCGTTGGGCACCAATTTGACATGGCGGGCTCGGGCAAGGGGTTGTTGTGGTTCCCTTGGATTCCTCGCCACTGGTCACTTTTGGCACAACATGGACGTCGAGGAAGTTGAGGTCAAGGATGTGATTGATGAGGTTGAGATTGAGTAAACTGTCACACAGTATGTTTACACAAATATGACACAGGAACCAGAGTGCGTAAAACAATTGTGGAATGTTCACTGGGTCGCGGTGACGACGTTCCTGACGGCACCAGGATACGTCGGGGTAACGGAGCAGCGTGCCCACGGCTGGGCCGAGTGTCGTGGAGTATTTGTCGCGACAGCGGTCCGGAAGTGGACTGTGTTTTTGAGCTTGGTTTGCGGAGTTTTACATAGGCGGGCTAAGCCGCAAGGAGTGTGTAACGCTAAGCAACGTTACGGCGTATGAAATACGCTATGTGTAACGCGCGGATGCGTTGCGTATGTACCCGAGGGTGTAACGGTAAGATGCGTTTCCTTATGGGAAACGCGCCATGGTTAACGTGTCGTTGCGTTACATGTTTTTGGTGAGAGGTAACGGTAAGCGGCGTTTCCTTAGGGAAGATCCCCATGGTTAACGCTGCGTTGCGTGACATGTTTCTGTGGGTGGTAACGGTAAGCGGCGTTTCTAGGTATGAAATTGGCGTAAGTAAAGTTCCTTTGCGTTATGCGCGAAAAATGCATGTAACTGCAAGTTGCGTTTCAGATATGGGTGGCTCCGGATCAGAACGGTATAAGTCCATTTTTTCCATTTCTGGAAAATGCGCCTCAAAGTTTTTGTGATATGGAAAATTCGAGTTATCATCTGAAGTAAATATTCTTATTCTACCGTGTAGTGAGTGTGTTTTCATGTCATCTTTCGCGTAGGGCGTATTGATTTTCAATTGTTTACAATTTTTACATCTCATTTTGCAATAAAAAATGGACTTATACCGTTCTGATCCGGAAAATTTCTCAACTTTTTTTCCGAATCAGAACGGTATAAGTCCACCATTTCAGAAAAAAATTCACATTTAATATTTTAGATCGGGAGAAGTAGTTGATATGATGAATTTTCACCGTTTGAAGTAGGAAAATGTCGAGAAACTATGAGTTTCCGACTTTGAGATCAAATGACGTCAAAAAAAAACAACGGACTCATGCCGATTTGAGCGAGAAAAAAGGTGGAAAAATTTTCCAGATCACAACGGTGTAAATTGAGAATTCTTTGGATTTTTAATGACTGTCCTTGACTTTTTTTCGCAGTAAACAAAATTCCTCTCTAATTTAGAATGACTTTTATAAAATCTCATTGACAGTCGAGACTGTTCTTCGCAGAAAGATCTCATTCAGGATATCGTGACTAAGGGTATATTTCCAACATTGAGGTCAACAAGCGTCTATTTGGAAATCCAGTCAAGGAGAGTTTACTCAAGCGGCCCGGTGCGAAGTATAGTTTTTGGGGATCACATAGCACGCAGCTTTGCGTCATGTATTCAGAGGCAATTTAAGGTTGTATAGGAAAAATCGCAATGCAGAGATTTTAATCGACCAGGGGATTCAAACGATGAATTGGGACTGATCCCCACTCAACAAACAGGATTGTTGATCAACCGATAGAATGAGGTTAGGATTAGTTGCAGACATCTCAATTGTGGAAGGCTATCTTCATCTACGAGATTTACCCAAATGAGGTTCACTTGTACCGAGTGGCGGGGAGATCGAACCGAAGGCCGGGTGACTATTAATAAAAAGAACCCCAGTTGATAGATCACAACCATTCATAGTGAAATTGTAACCGAAATTCTGTAATGAAGCTATAGGCTTTCTTTACCATTGGCATTGTTCCTAAGGAGGAAGTGCATAGCTTAGTTGAGTTTGGCGTATCACGGACGCAGTTGATTTTTCTTCAGAGAAGATGCCTGAAAACATGATGCAAAATCAAATTACTTTGCAAGCTCAGTGCCGATCGCTCTCATAACTACGCTTTTGGAACCATCACTAAGAAATTCGGCTCTTTCAATGACGATAAGAGATAAGAAAATGAGACACCAGGGCTTCTAGAGAAAGATCCCAGGCCCATGGGATTACTGACCGGTGGTTGTTCATCTTCATAGGACTCCCCTGTGCCCAAACGCGTGAAAGAGAAGTGAGCGGTTTTCGGCCCACTTTTTTCGAAACCACGGGATGCAATCATTTGGACAACATAGCGAACCTAACTTGTAGTTTCTGAGAGTAGCTACGACTTCTAACTATGCATAAAAGCACGACAAATGAACGTGGAAGACCCAAAAGCGATATTATTGAGCGAGAACATGGACTTATACCGCTCTGATCTGGAAAAAAAGTCGAAACTTTTTTCGGGACAAAAACGGTCGTGTCGCTTGTGATGCCTCAAAATGCATTTATACTTCCGGAGTTGTGCATACATGTTTTCACATGTATTTTCTATCGTTTCCCGTCAAAAACTCAATTTTCACCAAAATGGACTTATACCGTTCTGATCCGGAGCCGCCCATATATGAGAAAGCGTGGGGTAACGCGCGGATGCGTTACAAAATGTGGGTGATCGTTTATCCATGTCATAAAAGTAACGGGGTGCCACGTTACTTTTATGTGATTGATGCGAATGGAGGGTAACGGGGTGCTTCGTTACCAAAGAGAGTACTATGTGTATTGCGTTACAAATTAGGGTAACGGGGTGCCACGTTACTAACCAGGAGAGTGTTTCAGATCCGGATCACGGATTTGGCTCAAACGCTGGGAATAGTATCCTTTTGGTGCCAAAAGATGGAACCGAAAATTGTAAACCCTAACGCTCAAGCGTTTCCGAGCTACAGCCAAGGACATTAGCGTTGCAGGTATACCTATATGTATAATTTTTAACATGGGCCTATATGGGCAATTCTAATGTCCTTGGCTGTAACTCGGAAACGCTCAAACGTTAGGGTCTATAATTTTGGGTTTCATCTTCTGGTACCAAAAGAAGAATATTACCAGAGTTTGAGCCAAATCCGTGATCCGGATCTGAAACACCCTCCTCGTAAGTCGGTAACGGGGTGCCTCGTTACGTGTTCAATAAGCGTCGTGTAACTGTGTGGTGCGTTACCGCGATGTGTGGCATGTGTGTGATGTGTGAATGAGTGAAATATAATGTGCTTCCGATTGGGCACACGGGAAACAATGTGCTCCCCTGTTGAAAACAATCTTCAAAAAAAGATCCAATTGGATCAAATCTTGGATGTTCGTGATCAAATTTGATCAAAGAATGTAATGCTTTTTGATCCAACCTTGATCAAATGTTGGATTTGAGGGGCAAAATTCGTCCGCCTCGCACTTGCGCGCGGCGATCCTGCGCTGTATTGGAACGAGATATTGCATTATGTGCTTCATTGTGGGTGTTGTTTGGGAAAGATTTTGGGAAAATATTTGTGTGTTAGGTCGCTTCATCACTCCCGTTATGAGATCGTTAATTTAACTAATTTCGTCGTCCACCTCCAAGAAGCATATACATGAGATCAATCATCATTATTGAGGTTATGTTGACAACCTCAACAGCACGATCTTTCTTTATCGGCGTCTTGAACTGCAGATGTTATGTGATGAGTTGGAATCCGAATTGTTTGATAACGAGACAGATGTAGCGAGCCATTAGATTGTATGAACATTAGTTTTCAAAAAGAAATCGGAAACGACATCCACGGTAACGCTTATGCGCGTTAACTTACATTCCGGCAGTGTGCAGTGCGCAAGTCCGGCAGACGAATTTCGGTCCCCAAATCCAACATTTGATCAAAGTTGGATCAAATAGCCTTACATTTTTGATCCAACCTGGATCCAGGATTTGATCCACTTGGATGTTTTGATCCAAGTTTTGGAAGATATTTTTAACAGGGTCGACGGGAAAATTAGATGTGTGTGTGCACGCGTCAATCTGGCTCTCCGTGTCTCGCACCCACGCTGACATGATGTAACTACAACTACGCAAATGGCTCAGCTTTCGCATTCATCGCGACTATAAAAACCACTTATAGGAAGCAATTCACGAATCCACCGGACACTCGCACTTATAGAAACCATTTCACGAACCCACTCATCAATCTGATGATACTTAGGGTCTAATACTCTAGGTTTGTAACAATTTTTGTGGACAAAAGTATGCCAATTCATAGGTTAGGGAGCACCCGCAGGTGAGTCATTGTCGTTAATCACCGATAGTTTGTGATCGGTATTCAATGACGAGTTGTTCACCACAATTCAGATGATAATAAGTAGGAAAGAAGTCGTCTCAAACTTTGTATCGTCAAAATTTTGAGTTACACTCGAATGAAATATGATTCCCGGGTTGTACGGTGCCCGCACGCCCTTAGCATTATTCTGCACGAAGGCGATCAATTTACTGGAATTCTAAATGATTCTTGCCGGTGACTTGGCGATCAGATAGACAGTTGAGTTTTGACCCTCCACATGGAAGCGGAACTTGCGGATAGTGCCGAGTCAAATGAATTCTGGTAATGCCAAAAACAAGATAAATTTGATAAGACTGTAAGTTCACATGAGGTTACTGGATTCATCGAAAGTTTCATTTTACCAGGGCTGAATATTGAGATACTCTCTGTGCACAGTCATTTATATTAGAATTCTAGCCTAAAGTGAGCTTCCTGACATCAAATTGCTAGATTAGCCGAACCAAAGTAGATGAGATTGATTCTGAAAATCATTTCGTGAACTCAATTTAATCGGTTGAAGCTAGTAATCAGCAATTTCTACATCTCCGTCCTCGCTCAAGGATGTAATGGGCTAGAGCTACTTTGGACAAAATAATCTCAAGAAGATTGAACTTGCTATGACAAAATACCATGGAGATGGAATTGATTGTGAGAAAGAAGAAAATCTTGGTATGAAGTACTCGATGAGACATGAAATAATTCGTATAGGGACATGCCGAAGTATTCATGAGGATATTGTTATGTCTCAACACTTGATGTTGTAGACGAATTCCTTATTATTCATTATTTTCTCTTCCGAGCATCAGAGTACCATTCTGTGGAGAATGGTTCAAAAAGACGATCGAATCAAGTATAAAAATTCAGGTTTTTCTTCATATGATAGACTTAGAGATCGTTAGATTAGTATAGCCTCTGGTAAGCCATGATTTTCCCATCGAAATACTTAGAATAGCAGCAATATCGCATTATACGAAATTCAATCTTGGACAATACTGATGCATGTGACATGATGGGAATATGATTAGTCCGGCGGCTGCGTAGGTTTCCGTAGGCTTTTGGGTGTCCCCAAATAAACGAAGGTTTTTCCTACGAATTCGACCCGCTTATTCCGAATTTCGATGGTGCGAAGTCGAAAAGTCATGCAATAGTTTGTTATGAACAAATTATTATGAAAATTCAAAAAGTTGTATAAATCGGTCCGGAAAAATCTTTTTCGTATTTTTTGGGCTATTCTGAGTCGAAAAAGTCTTCTGACATTTTTCATGAAAACCCTTCGTTTTCCCGCAAAAAATTCATAAAGTTTCCAAGAAGTCGAATTTCACAATTTTTGAGAGCTTGTAGCGTTGAGCTAAAAAAATTTTTTTTGGCCTACCTTGTCTTAAATTGCTCCTTCAAGTGTCAATTTCACTTGGAGAAAGCTCAGAAGCCGGAAAAATGCAACTGGTCTTTTCAGCATCGAAAACAAGTTGACCTGTTTTTCGCGGTCTCGGGTGGCTATCTCCAACCACCAATACACTGAGCTATATAGGCGGTCGTGCTCTTCCGGGTGTCCCCAGATGAACGAAAGCTTCCCCAAATATTTTCACCCGCTGAGTCTGAATTCTGATGTTGCAAAGTCGGAAAGTCATGCAATCATTTGTTATTAACAAGTTATTATAAACAAGCAAAAAGTTGCATTTATCAATCCGATGAATTTTTTTGCCTATTTTTTGGGCTATTCTAAGCCGAAAAGGTCTCTGCATATTTTTCATGAAAACCCTTAGTAACAATTCTGCGATTGAAGATTTACCCCCCACAAGTAAAATGTGCGATCTTTTAGATCGCACATTTTACGTGCATTTTACGTAGTGTATGAACAGATTCATTATTTGAGCCCACAATTGAAACAACTAGATCCACTCAAATTCAGATACGTGGAGATGATTGATATTACAATGCCCCAGAGAGCCGAGATTTTGATACCTCCTGCAAATGAATTGATCTGTAGTTGCCATGGGCATGAAATATGTTCGAAATCAACTTGCGTATGTGTTGCTGAGAAAGCCGCGTGTTGTTCGATCTGTTTCTCCCATATGGGCGGAACATGTAAAAACAGATCTGTAGACAAAAGTCTGTTGAGTGAAGTTTCCTTTTTGCTTTCTCTAAAGAGAAAGCTTTGTTTTCGACACAGCAAATTTTTGATCAATTTTTCCATTCAACTCAATATTTTCTTCAACATAATTCATCTTATCACAAAAGTGCTTTAACCATCTTATTCCTCTCGCCAAAATCTAACGATTGTAAGTAACTTTTTTCCCCTTATAATCCTTAAAAACCCCCCAGTGACTCATCTCTCCGGCCCTTTGTCTGTGTCTGTGTGTGTATGTGTGTTGTTTTTTTTTTTGCGCCACGCTTTCTCTTCTACACTCCACTTTATCGATTTTTGCTTTTCTACAAGTTGTAGAGAATCACTCAGAGATGAGACCAGTGATTTGCCTGGTCTCCTCTCCAAATCGATTTTAATTTAAACGTTTCTTGAGGTAAAATCGCTGAAATTGTGTTCTTTCATACTAAAATATCCCTTTCTAACTTCACTTTACCCCAATTTTGATTACCTAGGCTATGGTTTTTTTGGCTCAATCTATCTTTTGGTTAATACCGAAATTCCATTCAAACTCCATCAACGTAAATTTTTATAAAAAAACCAAAATTTCCAACAAAAACAGCAATTTGAGCATGTTTAGACCTATTATATCGAAATTCTGTTTTAACCAAATTACACGTTTTGCTAAAAAAACCTCACTTTAGGTAGCCCAAATCCCGATAACTATTTTCCTCAAAAAAATATCTCAAAATATACAAAAATATTTTTTTCAATATTCATACTTTCCTCATATCTCTCCTCTAAATTACTTTATTCAAATTTTACTCAACTAAGTTGATACTTTTTCATCGTTCTCAATCGATTGGTTGATACCGAATTTTCTCAAAATCCGTTTTAATACATTCAAAATCCGATTTATTCCCGAAAAATCCAAATTTTTTCAAAATACTCCATTTTTATAATCCTTACACCAACTATATTAAAATTTGCCCTCAACCATACTACATATATTCCATGGAAAACCCTAGTTCAGGTCATCTGAATTCCCCTAAAAGGCAATCTCCTTATAATATCTCAAAATATTAGAAGGAAATCGCATCTAAAATTCATTTTCCGCTATTACCCACCCCCTAAACTAATATAAACAAATTTTACTCAACTAAGTTTAAACTTTTTCATCGTTCTAAATCGATTAGTTGATACCGAATTTTTCAAAATCCTTTTAAATACATTCAAAATCCAATTTATTCCCGAAAAATCCAAATTTTTTTTTAAAAACTCCATTTTTATGATCTTCTCACCGACTATATCAAGATTTTCCCTCAACCAGACTACATATCTTCCATCAAAAACCCCAGTTTAGGTCATCTTAATTCCCCTAAAAGTGAATCTCGTAATAATAACCCGAAATATTAGAAGAAAATTGCAGCTAAAATTCATTTTATCCTCATATCTCCCTCTACAACTAATCTATCCACCTTTTAATGGACTAGAGAGATACTTTCCCCTCATTCTACATCGATTGGTTGGATCCAATCATTGAATTGTGAGTGTGATATGAAATGCGATTGAATTAAATTAAAAAATATAACTATTTTGTAGGAATCCCAATCATCATTTTGGAATTTGGTCAGTTTTGCAATTTTCTCATTAGTTTCAGTGAACCTCTTAAACTACTTCGCTAAGAGAAAGCATTCTGCTAATCTCATTTAGCAGCGTATTCATTCACCGAATTCCTTCTATATTGGAGGCTGTGGGACGTTGTCACTGAAACATACACTACTGGTCAAAAGTCTCAATACAACTGGAAATTTATAACCGATGATCTTCAGGACTAGCACCTATTGGTCGTAGAAAGCTCTGCATCATCGCATTTTGTAGCTCATATCAAGCACTTCCAAATCCATTCCTTTTGTTTCTCGTCCCGCGTATTATACCAGAGACACACGAGGCAGAAAAATTACTTTCTTCGCAATTTTCTTGTCAAGATACGAAAGTCTGCAAATTTTGGAGAGATTGTTGAATCTCTATGAGACTGATAACATCTTCAAGGTCATCAAAAGGCCTTTGAGATTCGTTTTTGAACATCTCACAAAATGGTTCTGGTTTCGAGATATAACTGATTCAGTGAGGGCGTTTTTCTCTCAAAAATCCCTTGATAATCCAAAAATGATGAGAAACAGCCCAGTTCAAGGTCGGTAATCTTCATTTCAATGGCTATCCCGATGTTGAGTCAAACTTCTAAAGAAGTGAGGGTCAGATGATGCCCCAAGGTGGGCTGTTCATCAACATTGTTGGATTATCATGTATCTTTTTGAGAGGAAAACACCTGCAGATCAATCCATCATAATATCTCAACATCAGAACCACTTTGAGAGACGTTTAAAAACGGATCATGAAGGTCTTTTCATGGGCTTGAAGGTAAAATAAGTCTCATAGCGATCCAACAATTCTTTCAAAATTTGTAGGCACTCGTACCTCGGACGGAAAATTGAGAAAAAAATCATTTCTCTGACTCATGTGTCTCTGGTATAGAATGCGGAGGGTTTTCATGGAAAATATTCAGAGACCTTTTCGGCTTGGAATAGCCCAAAAAATAGGCAAAAACTTTTTGATTGTTTATGATAATTTGTCAATAACAAATGATTGCATCACTTTTCGACTTTGCAACATCAAATGTCGGACTCAGCAGGTGAAAATATTTGGGGAAGCTTTCGTTCATCTGGGGACACCCGGAAGAGCACGACCGCCTATATAGCTCAGTGTATTGGTGGTTGGAGATAGCCACCCGAGACCGCGAAGAACAGGTCAACTTGTTTTCGATGCTGAGAAGACCAGTTGGATTATTCCGGCTTCTGAGCTTTTTCCAAGTAAAGTTGACACTTGAAGGAGCAATTTAAGCCAAGGTGGTCAAAAAAAAATTTTTTGGATCAACGCTACAAGCTCTCAAAAATCGTGAAATTCGACTTTTTGGAATCTTTATGAATTTTTTGCGGGAAAACGAAGGGTTTTCATGAAAAATGTCAGAAGACTTTTTCGACTCAGAATAGCCCAAAAAATACGAAAAAGATTCTTTCGGACCGATATATGCAATTTTTTGATTGTTTATAATAATTTGTTGATAACAAATTATTGCAGGACTTCTCGACTTCGCACCATCGAAATTCGGATGCAGCGGGTCAAAATACGTAGGAAAAACCTTCGTTTATTCGGGCACACCCAGAAGTCTACGAAAACCTACGCAGCCGCCGGACTAGATGAAAGTGCCGGGTTGGACAAAACGAATATTTGTGAACAAAAGAGTTTTCAACACATTCGCTGCGGTGGGCCCCGCCACACTTGAGAAAAGACCATCGATTTCAAACGCCGCAGCGAACGTGTTAAATTCAGTTCTCAGCACTATGAGTCCATCTGTATTGCTCATCATCTCATAGCATGACCTATGATATTAACTCTCCCTGACATGGACGGATGCCCTTAGCATATTTCAATAGATTGGCCTATTCTACTATTAAAATTCCCCGCACGCGGACTCAAGTATCTCCTTGCATGAGTATGTATCGTTCTAAGAATCCATGGTGATCTATAGTAGTCAGTGAAGAGTTTCTCCGCCACTTGGAGCTGAACAAACTCATCGTTTGAACAGGATTCACATTTTTGAAAGAGTTCCGTAGATTTTCAATACCACTGGAGTTGAAATGCCATCCGAGTCTAATTTCGGGCTGGAGCACTGCAGCACACGACGGTCAAGCTCGTCTCCAATATGCTCCATCGGGTGAACTTGTCTGGCCTGCACTAAGGATCCCGAATATAATATTCAATCGCTATTTGACAAACCAGTCCATCAATGGACAATACAGCTGTTACGAGCACCATTAACTAGTTGTATTGAGGTGAGATGATTCCCGCTAGACTCCTCTATCAAACACAATATTCTGATAGGACTCTCACAGTAGGATGATGACCCAATCTTCTATCTTCAATCTTCCAATGCACACCATGCCTCACACAAGTTTGAAAGTCAACCTGAGAATATGGCAACACTCGACTTCATTGATAGTTCTTGGTTCGGAGTCACATTGCTATGTTGACTGTATATTGTTGATGAACTTTGGTAGATCGTTCCTAATTCGAGAGCTTTTTCGTACTCAATACGGTGGAAAAACTTGGACAGTCGATTTCAGGACTTTTGAAAACGAGATTTGATGTTGGCACATTCAATTTCCCAAAATATCTCCATTTTCAAAAACCATCCTTTCACGGTTTTCACATCATGATTCCTTCACTCATGATTTCAGAGGATCACCTCGTGAATACCTCGTTGGTGCTCTATCTGCTATTTGTTGAGCAACTGAAGATTCAGAATTGAAATGAGAGTCGGACACTCCACGTGTTATTCTACTAGCACGTAATTGAAAGACAACTCACAATTTTATAACACACAAACGTCGCATCCGAACAAGAAAAGGCTGCACTAGTAGATCAGAGTGATCTGATCTACGCTTTGAGCAACACTGTGAAGAATAGAGAGAGACCCAGAGGGTCTACGACGGAATTTCTGCGACAATAGATTTTTCGCAAGCCTCGTCATTGATACTTGAACAATTTCCTCATCCAAATCAATATTCTCAGTTTTCATACTGATTTCCTCTGTAAGACACATAGTACATCCATTTGAAATACAATTATCTGTTTCTTCATCACATGTTACACTTTCTACTACTTGATTTGTAGAGGTTCCTTCAATAATCTTCTTATTCTGGAGGGCTTTGATGATAAAGCCAAGATTGACATGCGTTATATTATCACAAGTATCCAGTTCACTGAGTTTTGGAGTAACTATGTATTTTGGTTCGTACTTGCAGAATGTTGGAGAACATACAGTCATTGCCGGATGTTCTGATTTATATTGAGTAAACGAGTCTGCCAAACTAGCATTCAGATGCCGTTTTTGGATTTTTTCACCACTCGGTAACTTGAGAACGTGTCGCTTGTTCGGCGTATCTATTGTACTATCCTTTATCGAAAACTCCGTAAGTATTGACCGCATGGTGGTAGATTTTTTTCTCCTTGTTCTGCTTACGATTAAGATGATTTGCGAATCATTTGATCCTTCCTGAATATTGCGCCAAATTGATCTGCTTCCCTTTGTAATTTTCCCACGAGTAGTGACTTTCAGTAGCTTCCTCGATCTTTCATCTGAACATGACATGTAAGATTCTTGCAACTGCATTTTCAAAGTCACAGCTGCAATCTTAAATAGATGATTATGAGCATACTAAGTGATAATAATGAAGAGTAAATGTAGATGGTGGAGTGAAAATCATTCAAATTAAAGGTGATATGTACCAACTCGTTCTGTATGTGTTCGATGGTTGTATCCTCAGAATTCAAGAATCTTTTGACAGTAGATTTCGGAGGAGAACTCAGAGTTAGATGTTTAGCTTCTAAGCGTGGGACTCTCATTCTGAGCATTTTACTCTTCTTCTCTAATTTTCCATTGTCCCTCTCCAACTTATGCACTTTCTTATCACTCTGATGGCGGGCATGCCTCTCTCTCCTGGAACCAGTTTCGATTTTTTGGTCATCTGACTTTGAAGGTGCATTATTAAAATCAACATTGTCTTCAGCCAAACTAGATGGTTGTTCATTAGTTGTCACAGCTGAGCCAGCTATCTTTCTCTCACGTTGTCTTAATCGAGAATTCTTCTCCCACAATCCCTGCTTCCTTCTCAACTCTTTCTGTTCTTTTTCTGATAATTCCTTGATGCACTTCAATCCCTTCTTTTTGTTTTGACCCCCTATTCTACTATTATCTGCCTTACATTATGCTGCATACGCCACAGGATCATTTGCCTTTCTGCTGAGACGCCTGTTGTATTTTCTCACCCTTCTTTGTTCACGATCTCTCTTCTCTTGCCTTCTATCCTTTGACTGTAATACAAAAATGCCACACGAGGTATGAGAATACTAAATATTACAATAAATTATCCAAGGAACTAGTTTTAAATGCATGGAGATAGATTTTGAAAGTGAAGAAAGTTAATATAAGCAACGTTGAGAGTAGTTTGTAATTCTTAGTGAAAAGATCATCCAAAAACAGGCAAACCTCAGTTATAAAGTACTATAATTGCACTCTAGCTATTATTGGGGAAGATGTGATACCAACTAATAGTAAAACTTCTAGATAGCGTGAGAGAGAACAAAGAACTTCTCTAGTCAGGTAATAGAAAATATCATGCTAGTTTTGGGGAAGATAGTGTTTCCAGCTCACTCGCATGCGTGAGAGATGTTATTGAACATATCCACATCACAACTGCACTTTCTTAGTCTACTTGTGATTACCAAAAATACAGGACCACTAAACTCTGAGAAACTAGGAGTTGTAAATAGCATGAGACGGTGCTAGAAGTTATACTGGCTAATGCTCCAAACAAGCAATAAGCCAGCCCGGACCAAAGTGTCGTTGCTAGAGGTGAGCACTCACCTAACCTATGCGATCTCGGGTGCTCGGTGCAGAGAGTATCTAACGTTGACGATTTCACCCATCCCACATCCACGTAAATCTCAATCACAGCCTTGGGCAAACCACGTGAAGCTGTCAGCACTCAGCACAAATGCAATATTATCACGACAATTTGATCAGGATTGCGCTGGGATTCGCTGATGTACTGTTGATTGTCAAGGAATATTATACAAAACAAACGAAACGGAGCACGGCAAGATGCCCATGATGGCGGCACCCGCGCGCGGAGGCCGGACATCAACCACAAGACGAGGGACGACGCGAGACGACGACGACGACGGACCCGAGACAAAGCTATCTCTTCCCCCTCCTCTCTCCTGGTGGTCTGTCCCTGTGGCGGGCGGTATATCATTTTCAACGATATCTCAATTTCTCCGCATAAGAATGCATACAATTATACAATACAAGATGAAGAATGACTTACCTCATGATTTTCTCGGTGACAAGCATTTTTTCCCCATGAGAGCTGTCTCGACCTCTCTTACTCATCCGCGATTTAATTTTGGATCCAGACATTTTCGCCTGTCAGAGGGTCATAGAAGTGCATCCATTATTGCCTGGACTGGATATCTTCGAGAAATGATTACCTGAGCTCAGAAAACCATCGTCGCGACTCGCTAAGCTTCAGAACTCGAGTAATTTGAAAATAACGGTAGCGGACATGGAACCTGAAACTTTGAGGTAGGGCACGTAACCTGACATTAGGCACTGAAATTAATCTAACGGCCAAACGGTTTGAACTACCGTCTTGAGATTTTGGGGTTTTCATTTGGCCATCAAATACTTCGAAAAAAACTGACTAGGGCCTCCACAATTTCGCGTTTAAGGCTAGTCCGTAGTGAATCCGGATATTTTACCCGACAGATGGCGCTTTGATCGTACTACATGTGCGATGGGAGATTATGAACCACTTTTTGCCTCATAGTATTTCAACCTCACATTTCCAACCCAAACGAGATCTGGCAACTGAAACACCATGATATTTCCCATAGAATGAGTTGTTCCACACCCAGGGATTCATTCTATATCTCCAGAAAATCGTAGTTCTTTGGCTTGCTGAGCAAGTTTTACTGCTCGATGCTCACACTAGTTCAAGGTTTTTGAGAGCTGGATTCAGAATTTTGAACGTGGCAGAGCTCATTCAATAGGAAATTCCAAACCACAGGGGGCCTAGTATCTGATATTGGCCAGAATTGTTATGTTATTGAGGAATAAATCGGAATAGTCGTGGACGCGCTCTGTCCTACCAAAAAATTGCCTTCAAGCTTTTCTCGATTCCTAATGAATGAAATGCCATGAAACTTTGCATGGTATCGTGTTATACGGTTTTACAGGGGGCCTAGTATCTGAGTAACACATTTAGTACCAATAAAAGCGTATAAACAATAATACCGCTCTCAGAATCATTGGATGCAGGTGCAACCTGAAAGTACGCCGGTGCGTGTCTGGTTGCGGTTTTGCGGGGACTCCGGACTACCCTTAAGGATCGCACTAGTATGGCACGTAACTGACCTTAAAATTTAGCAAAACCAGATTTTCGCAGAAAAGAGCTTCACAAAGTATGAAAACAAATTCTTTCTGAAATTCTGAGGCATGGAAAAGTTGCGCCTGGCGATTTCCTTTAAGAATAAACTGTTACAAGAAGGCCTGGAAAGAGGCAAATACACTTTTATCGAGGGGAACTGCGGGGATTAGTAAAATTGCGCCACAAAATGCATGTGCTCCGCACACATGCAGAATGTAGTCTTTGGGCTCGTATAACAATGAGATTTGGTGCTCAATACTATGATATTTAGATGATATTTGATGTATCTGCCCGCCCGAATCTTAAACGAGCCCCACTACGATGCTTCACACTAACAAAGGTCGAAATAAAGGAAAACCACAGGGCACGGAACTGACATTTTGACCATTTTTTCGATGACAACTTTTTTCGGTAGCCCCAGATCTAAAAATTGATGATTGCGCCAGAAAGAACACCGAAAAATACATCGAAAATGACATTTCAGGTTTTTTGTCAAGCGTTTTTAGGGGTCGTACATGCAGGCACACATTATTTCAAAGTTTCCACGGAACTACTCATATACATTCTGATACTTTTTTTTGCTCAGTAACTTCATTGCGATTATTTCCAAATGTGCCATATCTATGAATATGTGAATTTTTTTTTCATCATGAATATGTGAGTAAACATTTTTCGTCTCTTGACCAATACAGGATATCAATCAATAAATCAATCTCTTACCTGGCTCATCTATGCTGTAACATAAGTAATTAGCATTGTAATATTTGGTCCAGGGAAAGGCGAAGACAGTCTGGCTCGGTCGTCACATTATGTACAATTCTTGGAATAAATATCTTTTCTCGCAATTTTTTATCACAACGAAGTATTTTTTGGGTCTGAATGAGGAAGTATGATAGTAGTTTCTTATGAAAATCCTTATGTCTCGAGTTTTGAGGCATTTGAGTGAGAATGTTTAGAATTCCGCTCAGAAAAAATGAAATCAAATGTAGATAACCTGACGAATCGGTCTGCATTTGTCCTTGAGTGTAGTTTCTAAAATCACGAACTGAATATCGTATGGGTTTAGTGAACTCTTGGAGGATTCACAACAACCAGAGACCATTTTTGTGCGCACGATGAGCATGTATATTTTGTGGGGCTATTCGAGCTAAAATTTTGCTCACTTTGTTCATCTCAAACAAATTGTATTTCCAATCCATAATACCAATCTATTCGCCACGCAAAATTTCCAGAGGAAATCATTGAATTCTGAGAACATCATTTATGATGATCCTGCTGAATGCGAGTTGAACAAGCAACAAAAAAATGGTCCGAAGTTTAGGATATCACGAGCTTACCACTATCCTACTGCTGAACTGGATTTCCTTGAAACAGATAGAGTCTACCAAAGCACAGCCGGAGCTTTATAGGGAAGGCTCAAGTCCGGCAGGGTGTAAATAATCGCCAAAGATATCGGCGTGAAGCCCAATATGTTGAACAAGGGATGTGAGCATACTATACAATGGGGGATATCGCGAGGTGCAGGAAGCAGTTTGCGTATAGTAGAACTCGAGATTAGTAGTAAGTTTCGCACTAGAGTTACGAGTTACGGTATGTACTGTACCCTGTGCAGAGAAGAGACGTTCATTCGAAGCTGAACTTGGTATGCGTTAGCTGCAAGTTTCATACTTTATTGCATTCCAAAGTCAAGTTTGTACGGATACACATTAAGCCTTGTCCCAAATTTTTATTATCTGATTTTCTTCATTATCGATATGTCTACATATACTCACATGACTCACCATCGTACACGTAACATTCATAGCTGTAGCGATTTTCATAGAATGAAATTCATGTATACCCAATTTTATTCTTCAAGTCTAATCTCTGGCTAGCTATCCTCAGGCTCTCTCATTATCACCTCTACAAATTCACGTACCTTCTGACTTTCTTATTTCTTTCCTCGTGATCCCTAAATAGCTTTGATGGAACCTTGCACACTATGAGAGAATTTTCCATTCAATCATTCCTGGAACCTGATGTCCGCTTCTCTTTTGTTCCGCTCGCTGCCATCGCATAATTCTGGGAACCGACGGCTCGAGCGTAGCTCGTTTTTTAGGCTACTGTTTGCTCTTTTGCGAGGTTTTCCTTTCACTGAGATACTGCTCAACGAGGAGATTCAGCGAAACGTGAGGGCGATGATAATTTGGCGATTTCAGCTTCTTTCAGACTCTTCACTTCACAGTGGAGACGAGACTTTTTGTTTTATCACTACTTACTTGTGCAAAGGATATTAAACGAGAAATTTCGATGACTGTGGACAATTTTGAGGTAGGATGATGGAAAGTACGGCTATGGTATATTAACCTTGGACAAAAAAGAATGGATATTACTCAAGTCAGTTCGTTAGTGAAGTTACGTTTTTCATGATGTGAATCACCACACGGGACTGAGTCAACACATGGACTCTTCTAGACCATAATAATAGCATATGCCGCTTTACACGGCGCGTCGAGCCGTGTAAATCGGTCTATTTCAGATTCCCAAGAACTTTTAATCAACGTTTTGGAAATTTTTTGTATGGGTTATCATACTATGGAGAAATTGCGACAGAAATGTTCAGAATAGGTACAATACATTCAGATACATTCTAAATGAGTACAAAACTTATAGAGAGTGATCTGTTTGGAGTACTGTCGAACGGGGTAATTTTGGGACGAAAATTGCATTGTTTTCCTTAAACTTCGCGGAACTTGTACGTCTTATATCAGAAGTGCATTGTGTCTATTCCCAATCGAAGGGTTGAAGTTTCAGGTTTCAATTGCGGTGCTTATAAGGTCCATTCGAACATCTCTGTTTGGAAAAATGACCGCTAAAAGTCGTGTTCCAAAGTTAGACACAGACTGGGATAACTTGGGAACAAAAATTTTTATCATCATTTATTCGCCAATTAATTCATAAACTAGGTCACGTAGTCGATTCTCACCACCAGTAATAGAAAGTTGAGTGCCTTAGCTTTTCATTGACCTATGGTGAAAGTCTATTTGGTTGAATTTAACTTCTATAATCGAGCATAGAAAACCTCAGCATACCTCACTGTCTGCGCCACGGCTATCTTTCTAGGAGGAGAATACCTTCAGAGTCGGTTTCTGACAAAAACTGACATATCTCGGCTTCTGTGGGTCGAAATGAGATGTTCTTCGGCTAATTTTGGAGCTCTTATCAACGAATACTTGAGTAAGTAGAATTCGATGATGATGGAGGCCTTGGAAAATAATCGAAAGTACATGAACAAGTGTTCCAAAGTTACCCCAGTTTCTGGCATAATATAAGTACTTCTCAGTTCTCACTTCACAAAATCAAATTTGGCTAAAAATACTCCGAAGTAACAACGGACGCATCCAGATATGTGTACAAATGAAAGAAATGTAGCTCAGCTACCTCGGATTTGACCTGCCAAAGTCGGAACCACACCACTTTTTCCGAGAGACTATCGAAAATATACCTCTGAAGAATTCTGTTCATGAACGAACAAACAGACGATGGGGGCCCTCGCGCTGGTGCAAGATATTTAGTCGAGTAAGTAAGCTCCTGAATTCGTTCACTGACCGGCTAAACTCTTCCAAACCCTCCAGTTTTGAGCTTAAATGATAGGTGGCACATCCAATAATCAATATTGATAAGAATTATTGTTCAAAAATTGGGACGTGGCATGAATAAACAATGAAAACATGCAAGCTTTCACGTATTTTTCGATTTTTCCGCCATAAGTCGGAAAATATCAAATATTCGGGAAAATGTGTTGAGAGATAATTTGTAGATCTTGAAAAGATCTACAAAATTGATCCAGACACTTTTCCTCGCAAATTGCAATCCTTTGGAATTATTCCTCATCAAAGTAAAAATTTAATTTGCTCAAACAAATTCGCTGAAATTGTTTATAACGGGCTCAAACTATTTTTCTAAGATAATTCATTGAATTTGGAGCAAAAAAGTTCTCTAGATTTTTTTTTCTAAACTTGATCGTTTTCGAGTAATGGAAATGGCCAATTCCGCGACTTGCAACTCTCAATGCAGCGCTTTCATGAATGCATTCAGGCTTGAAAGTCGCGTAATTGGCCATTCCAATTACTCGAAAACGATCAAGTTCAGGAAAAAATACCTAGAGATATTTTCTGCTCCAAATTCACTAAATTATCTTAGAAAAATAGTTTGATCCCGTTATAAACAATTTCAGCAAATTTGTTTAAGCAAATTAGATTTTGACTTTGAAGAGGAATACCTCCAAAGGGTTGGCATTGGCGAGGAAATCTGTTCAGACCAATTTTGTAGATCTTTTAAAGATCTACAAATTATCTCTCGACACATTCTCCTGAATATTAGATATTTTCCGACTTATAATGGAAAAATATAAAAAAAGGACGGAGAAATGCATGTTTTCGTTGTTTATTCATGCCTTCCCCCAATTTCTGAACAATAATTCTTATCAATATTGATTATTGGATGTGCCAACTATCATTTGAGCCCAAATTTGGAGGGTTTGGAGGATTTTAGCCGGTTACTCCTAAAAGGAAGCGTTTTTTCGGGGCTTACTTACTTGACTAATTACTCATACGTGCCCCGAGTGGGAGGACTCGGTATGAAGGCCTCAGG
Source organism: Eretmocerus hayati (assembly GCA_029851415.1). Taxonomy (NCBI): domain Eukaryota; kingdom Metazoa; phylum Arthropoda; class Insecta; order Hymenoptera; family Aphelinidae; genus Eretmocerus; species Eretmocerus hayati. The sequence continues at coordinate 103,611,033 of CM056744.1, forward strand.
ATCATCTGCATAGTCGAGACTGTGCGTGATAACCACTCTTTCATGGGTTGTTTCAAAGTTACCCCATGGGTTGGTTCAAAGTATTACAAGGAAAGACACCTTCCGAAGCAGTTTGACACAAAACTTCCAAGGAATTTTGAGGAATTCTGACCCCTCTTGAGCTCTTAAAAAAATCTGTTCCTCACTACGAAGTCCATGGTATCCGATAGCAAATCTCTCATGAAAATTCCTTCTATTACACTCCCTCAAGACCTAGACTGACAATATCACCTAGAGAGGGAATCTATTACGAAGATAGCTTGTCGCGACAGGCATCTTGAGCTAAAACTAGTCCATCAGATAGGAACTATGTCTCGCCCACATTACACAAAGCAAGAAGGGTTCACTCTGAGCTCACAGCAAAGATATATAGTCATCCAGTGGCAAGATTCTGCTCAATTCTATACTCCATGTATCGATTTTCCAACATCTCCTCTCAACTTTTCAGCTCTAATACCCAACGCACCTGCGATCTTGACACAACTTACCCATACAATACAACTTCTATCGAACAACCGATATATATGTACATGAGCTATGAACTGTACTATAACCCTTTCGCATCCCCTTCCACTTCCTTGTAATATAGCTGAATAATGTTCAAAGCTGAGATATGGGGTACTTTCCAGAGATATGTATTTATCGAGTCTGCAGATTCTCTAATATTCGTACACTTTGGTCGTTTGCTTGGAAAGTGAAACTTCTCATCGTCCATTAGAGACTTTAGATATATTTGTAAGGTTGTGTCAATAATTCAAATTTGATTGAATCAAGTAAATATATGATGGATGGATTGAATTTTTTCTTTCAGGGTGTGATACGTCATCGTTTCACTGAAATTTTCAATAATGCAAAATACGATAGTATTACATCATGTGGGCACGTACACCTATGAGATATTATTGACTGGCAGATTAAAGTTTATGCAGGTTCGTGATGGATCGCTTGTTTCGATGATCAAACAGCAAGCTTTTGAGACTGGAAATGAGCGATGTTATATATTGGTGAAAGGGTATGTTTCGAGTGCATGTGATAATTCCAGTAAAGCTTGGGGATGGGTATGTAGATGTTGACAAAGGAAAATTTGATGGATTTTGTCACGTGTCATTGATCAGTTTCGATTAATTATCAAAGCTGACAGAAGGTAGTCTTCGTAAATACTCTCGTATCTGTGATAACTACATTACAGCGTCAGATTGGATAGGATGTGTCAACTCCCATCTATTCTGTGGAGTGGAATATTTGTTGAATCAATTTCCGAATCAGGTCACAGTATTTCTCCATTATGTCTGCGTGAGAAGCATCACTATTGCGCGGATTTTTTATCATCTTCCCCATGCCGACAGTAAAAGAATAGCATTTAACAGTTGGTTCCGGTAGTTTTTGGATTCAAGTGATGGTTCCGATCCGTGTTTCCATTCGGGACGAAAAGTATTAATTTTTGTACGAGAACCAATATTCTATCCTTGTATCGGAATTGACTCTTTTCATATGAAAGCGGGTGATCAAATTCCTAGATTCTAAGTTATTGACTTTCATTGTAGGCGAAAATTGGAAACAGTCACATCATTCTTCCTGAAGAACGTCATGTACTTCTTGGTCATCTGAGAGTGAACAAATATTCCCCAGTCTGAAACACTGCTTCATATAGAGTCAGAAAATTCCTTCGTTATGAGTGGTGATTCAAAATTCTCTAACACAGTTACTGCGATCGGATTCACCGGAGGGTCTCGCGATTTTCCACTTTAATAATTGACGACTCTCAATGCTTCGAAAAATATTTGCAATGAGAACTTCCACGATGATTCACTTCACTGAAGGCATGAAAAATGAGTCCATGAAGGGTTTATTTATGTAGAATCCGGAAGTGCAGGTCGTGAAATTGATGAAATTGCAAGTGACTGAACTTGCAGCGAACGTGTTCATGTATTTTGACCCATTTTAGTCATCTTCCGAAACCTTATGGATGAGTCATGATATAACTCATCTCAATCAATTGAATTCACGACGATGATCCAATTCCATTGAAGAACAAATCGATTTAAGGAGTTTGGAGAGATGTAACCATTATCGAGGTCTTAGCGATTGTAAAAAATGGTCATCATAAGGCAATTTTCCAGATAAAGTTGGAGAACCAACTGATGGAAATTTGTTAACAAATGTGAATATCATCTTTCATCTCAAGTGGAAACAGTCGCATAACTATATCTCAAGAACCTAGAGATGAAAATGGAGATGCTTCCATTGCTCAGATCTCACAGAACTGATTTATTCACTTGATCAAAATCTATTCCCTAAAGTGGGTGAAAACATGGTATACCTGGGTGCATGAAACTTCCCATCGCCCTTCACAAACTTCGGGGATCATCCAGTTCAAGATAAAGAGAATTTCGGGCTGCAAGTGGAATGATAGTCGCAATAGATACCAGTCGAAAGTAGAATTTTACAACGACAAAATGCAGTATACCTCATCACATTTGACTTTATTTTTATCAAACTTTATATGGACGAGGGCCGTCCACGCGGAATGGCTCTTTTCATTTCTGCGCCAGTCTTTCTCACTTTTTCTGTATGACTCTGATGCCACATCGGCGATTAATCTCTTTTGAGGTGAAGCCATATAACGTGACTGGGCTCACGATTTCAAAGCCGTCAGATCCATATATACATAGTGGCAGTCGCGAGATGAGTCATAAAATGCTCACCGGACACCTCGTAAAAAGAGATATTACCAAATATACGAAAACCCGAGGGGCGCAAGCGTGTATATTTTTTCATTTTTTTTTCTGCGAATATATTCATTTTATGTCACGTGAATTCTTATTCCTCTTTTTGTACACATGTATGAAAGTCGAGGGCACTTCACACAATTACATTCAATTTGACTAATCAGGAGAAGTGGTACTCGTGGAACTGTGGGTAATCTAATTCCTGAATTATTATGATAAAATGAGCTCTCAGGCTTGATATCAGAGGAGTTGTCTTTTTCATAAAAAAATGCTTGAGTGTGGTGCTTCCCCTCGATGGCTTTGGTGCATTCTCAATTTCTTTTGGGTAATTAGACTTAATTGGAATTCACCGTTCAGAATTGAGAACGTGAGATTCAGGGGATTCATTCTCATGAATTTTTCTTGATTGTATTCGTTGTTATCGCAAGGTTATTCACAGTTCCTATCATTACCAGGACTATAAATCGCGCACTTTGCGCGCAGATGCTTGCGACGATTCGACAATCAGAAAAAAGTGGCGAATAACTGCAAATTATAGACGGGATGTCGCCAACCTCTTTAGTAACTATTTTGCCTCTGCTTATGCAAATGTGAATGCAGAAGTAAGCTTGTTAGATGTTGGTTCACTCGATATCAATCCAAATTCTGCAACAAGATATACATTCACCAATATTCGATATGACACAGTCATTGAGACCTGGTCCTGATGAGATTCCATCATGCTTTCTGAAAAATTGCATTGATACTTTCATCACCTTTTTTTGGTCACTCTTCAATAGATCCATTCCTGCAGGCTTTTGGATTTCTAATACGTGAAGATAGCGAAATTCATTATGAAAATGATTACAGATGAATCTCATGAATCAGTGCTATACCAAGGTTACTTGATGCAATCATCGCTGATCAGTCCTGTACAGGAGTAATTAGTAAAATCTTTCAGCAGCAGCACGGACTCATTCAAAGCAGGTCAACTCTGACTAAGTTACTGGAATGTTGTGATAATATTTTCAAAAACCTAGAGGATCTCTCGCAAATAGGTGTGATTTAAACTGATCTTTCTGAGGCATTTGATGGAGTAATTCACAACAAGCTTATTGGAAAACTACTTGATTTTGGTATCCAGGGTGATCTTCTGAAGTGGATGAAGTCGTATCTATTTGAGAACGATCAGGTAGTGAAGATTGATGGATATTATTCATCTCAACCAGGGGATTTGAATACCGTTTGGGGTTGAGGGCGACCATGAAGAAACAAAGATTATTTAAGGAACTCTTCCGGAGTCCAATAATATAAATCCATTCAACGCTCGAGCATGGAAATTCCAATGTTTACATCGTATATACCGTCTTCCTTTTTCGACTCCGAGTCTTATATGCTTCGAGAGATTTTATTCCATCAAATCAATTTGGATGGAGAAAATAAACGCCAGGATGAGCACAAAGATTGATGACTCAGCCATTGTAAGCGAACAAGAATTCAAGACGTAATTTTGTGGAAATGTTTCTAATCCAGCGATGGAAATTTTTACAATCATTCCTGTGAGCTTGATCAAGGAATTGATTCACCTCTTGCAATGTGTAGCAAACTCTTCACATATCAACAATTTCTTGATCAAATTTTTAAACATATTCATCAAATGCGAATCAAAATTCTGATGGGCCCATCCCAATCGACAAATTTGTGAAAATGCAACTCCGAAGTTCATAAGAATCATCCTGGAAAGGAGCAGTTGCAAATGAGGCCAAATCTGCTCTAGAGGTTTGGGGACCCAGGTTGCACCGAGAAGCGTGTCTTGAGTGTCTTAATATGCATGTGGTTTTTTTCCATTTGAAACCAAAGCGGATACGCGTGGTGGACAAAAGATGTCCCATTTGGAACACACATGGAACGCACTTTATTGCGTTCCTCTTAAAATTGGCCTAATGGGCTGTAACAATTCTCACGGGGATTCGTTCTACAAAAAAAAATGCAGATTTTTAGGACTCTTTCCGTAGACGAAAAATGATGGCCTGGTACCAAAAGATCTTTCAGAAAATGAAGAATTCGGATTTCTCACCCCAAAACCGCGAGTTTTACGAACGGAGTGGGGTCAATCGAAAAGTTGCACAGGACTAAAGTTGCAGATTTTGTTCTAAACTTCCATTCGGCATTGGTTTTTCATGCATAATATGATTGTAAATTCCTAAAAAACGTCAAGTAGGCGCGAAAAACCACGTTTCATCAGAATTATTGGCAATTCTGAGATCAAAATGGACCAACTCATCGTTAGTATCACATCCTCTAGATCTCATCAAAATACATATTCTTGGTCAATATCATCTTTTCGAAAAAATACACCAGATTCAAGCTTATAAGAGAAAAGGAGAGGAAAAATATTCTCTCCTTTCTCACGCAAAATACTTGAACAACTCAAACGGAAACCATATATAATAATTGCGTGGAAAGATGGTATTTTTTATATAATTTGAAATAAAAAAAAAATTCATAGCGTTCCGATGTCCCTGTTTCGAGAAATACGGGTTTTTATGCCAGACTACACGTTTGAGTGGATGGATTTATGGTTCCGTCATGATATACAACATGATTCAAAAGTACTAGCCAGACGAGAAATACCGAAAGCCCGACGTATCGTGGGTTTGGCCAAGTTTTCTCGAAATGATTCGAGTCGATTTGAAAATTTGCGTGGATGTTGAAACTTATCAGATTATCGTGATCAGATGGATCAGAAAATGGATCAGAGAGATCAGTCACGCGAGGATCACATGGGATCAGCAAAAGGATCCGTTTGTTTTTCTGCCACACACGTGGTCTGGTCCCGGGGTTATATGTCGGTGCGGCAGTTTCAGTATTCGTAGCTCGAGGAGATGGTTGTCGGATTTATTGGCGGTGTAGATGGTGAATTTTGTGACTAGCGTGCTCTTTGTTGTGTTTCTGAGATTCGGGGTTGCATGGGTCCCTGCTGTTTGTGTTTGTTGCGTAGCCGCGAGGGTGATTCCCTTGGTGTAGGAGTGCAGAGTGCGTTGGGGTCGATTTTTTAAGATGACTCCCCTAGGATTCCGAAATTTCTGGGCTCCATACCATGCCTCCAATAATCCACTGCAAGCTCTTGATTGAGGGTCAAATTAGACGATGCTCTGATTGCTGATAATGATACCAGAAATCAGTAGCCGGTGATGGGAAGGAGTCATTATCGGTTGACCATGGGAATGGCTAGCCTCCAAACTAACGCACTAGCAGAGCATATCTCCGCCCCACACTCCTTGGAGCAATCGGGGTAGAACCAATAGTGGTGAAATTTGTATAGACGAATTGATTTTTGGATGATCTACGTCTATTTCATTTATAGAATCTCATTCGTGAGCTGATAAAAGACAAATGACGTGATTACAGCTTTGACCAGCTGAACGTACCTGCACATACCTGATCACCTTCCTCCACATTCTCATGAGTTGTTTCTATGTTACAGTTTGATTCCACAAACCGATAGGGTAACGTCATATCGAATAAGAATTCCCTCATCATCTATCGTTTTATAGTACGATGATACTATTGGTCTCTTCGCTGCCGTAGCATCAGACTAACCAAGTCCTCAACAGAGTGTGCAACCAACGTCCTCCATACAGTTTCATGTTTTATTGCTTCATAATTTAGATTACCCTCATCAAATAAGGCCGTCCCTATCATCTGGCTGTCAATATCACGATTTGAGTCTTAGGATCGAATTTTATTCATTGAATTATTGAAATAGGATATTGATGATCTCGTTCCCTCAAGCTCTTTCTAGCAGATTTAGGTCTATAAAATCTTCAACTGAATTATCTATGATCCACACGAGATTTCAAACTCGAACATCTGCGAATGTTTTCCCGTGCAATCCTCGACATTGAACTGGACGTTGCTTCCTCATATCGTCCTGTATAAAATAATGATGATTGAGTTATCATACACGGCATGAACCTGAACTGATATTCCTTATTATGGGGTTTTCGAAGTCTTATGTCTTCCCTTTTGCCTCTGAATGGACCAAATAATTCCTATTAACTGTTACCTGCTACTCCAGCAAGAACCCCAAGATCTTGAATGACGTGGCTCTCTCCGGGAGTCTCGATGTATTCTATTGCACTATTTCCGATTGGGATACTCATACCAGAGTGCTTCCCAATTACGTGTAATTTCAAGTTTTTTCGATACTTGAAGCATTTCTTGCAAAATTCACACCTATGGGTTTTTTCTTCTGTATGAGTATACTTATGTTTGAGTAAGCCTGCATTGTAGCTGAATCGTTTTCCACAAAGCTTACAAGAATACGGTTTTTCACCTGTATGGCTCCTTTCATGCCGCCTTAGATCATCATTTCTCACGAACTTTTTATGACAAAACTCACATGATCGAGGTTTACCATTCAAATGTATCCTCATATGATTTATGAAATCTTGTTTGATTGCAAAGCGTTTACCACATTGGTCGCATAAATAGGATTTCTCGTTGCTGTGTTTCCGCAGCATATGTTCCTTCAAATTCCTATTACTTCTGAAGGCATCACAACAGATTTTGCAAATGAAAGGACGCTCTTCACTATGAGTCTTGATATGTTTGTTCCGATAAGTTTTTCGATTGAAACTCTTGCTGCAAAGGTCACACATGAATTTCTGCTGATTTTTGGGTTGCTTTTGATCGCTCTTGTCATCAGTTGTTACAGCTAGAAATGGAATATTTCTTGAGAATTTGAAGAGAATGTAATAGGAGGGAGGTTTTGTTACTCTTTCCAAATTCAAATGTAACTTTTATATCTACGAGAAGAGTTATTCTGAAAGGATAAGTGGTTAAGTGCATTGAAGGACTTTAAATGTAATTATACTTCACGGGAACTTCGATTTTCAATCTGATTCCTCAGATTATACTCTGTAGCATTAGAAGCTCTGTATAAATGAGATTCATCTTCTTTGAGCATGGGCAACATCTCTAAAACAAGAAAAATATGATTGAATCTACATGCATTTTCCTCTCATGGAAATCCTGGTGTTGCGTGATCCACTGAAGGAGGCTGACAAGGATAGTCCGGAGTCTCTGGGTCCTGAAATCTCACCGAACTTTTTTCACAGTTTCGTACCACCTAGAATATGAAGAACCCAAAGCAACCCTGTCAAATGGACCTTCTGTTTTGAGCTACAGCCAGAAACATTAACATCGCTAGTATAACTATATATATCACTTTTTAACATGGGCCTATTAGGCAATGCTAATGTCATAGGCTGTAGCTCTGAACGGCAGGCCCATTTGACAAAGTTGCTTTAGGTTCTTCATATTCTAGGTGGTACGAAACTGTAAAAAAAATTTGGTGAGATTTCAGGACCCGGAGACTCCGGACTCCCCTTGTGAGTATTATGCAGGATGATATTGGTGGTGGGACAGTTCCAAGAGCGCATTTCAGTTCATCACATCACTGGACCGGATTCTTTACCACGCAGGAATCTGCGTTTCTAATGTGAAATACACTTTCTGCTCATGGAAGCTTCGCCTCGACATGATAATGCACTCCTCAATAATTACATGAATTTGGCTAGTACGAACTGCGGCTCATCTCATTTTTCACCGAAAATGAATTCTCATTCCATCGGTTTCATGAATAGTGATACCGATGGTGACAACAATGATACCGTCTACCAGGGTAACTTTGGCACAAACATCGCATTTTGTTCCTTGAACTCCGCGAATCTTATACTTCTGACAGCAGAATCGCATCCCTTATATTAATCCGCAGTACAATGGAGAACTTAGCCGTATCGAAATTTTACGATATCTCGGAACTTTATCGTTTTGCAGTATATGAATGTTGTGGTGAATCATAGCAGTAGTCTTCGGCTTCTGCATGAATTGTAAATATCAACACAACCAGCTGATCTGATAGGTTATTTTTGTTCGAGAAAGAGTTGGGCTGTAATATAAAGGACCTAGGCTGTGATTTTAGAATATATAGCGGAGCCGTCAAGGCAAATAACTCAATAGGCAATCGGAAAATCCAATAAGACAGCCAGGTAACACGCATGCATATAATTGATGTTACAAGTTCATGATGTTTTTTATGGACGAGATTAGAAACACATCATCGCTTTGGTTCGATCATTCCGTCCGACGGTGATCGCGAGATGAAAAAAATTCATTGCTCAATATTCTCAACTTTTATACATGCTCCGCATGAAAAATTATTACGACCAGGTCAAGATTCCATCTGTTCTTTAGTTTTTGCATCTTTACTGCCATCTGTGTCTCGTGATCGTATGAGAACGTCGATGAAAGTAATTTTGAGAGAAAAAACACGAGCTGACATAAGATTCAACTGCTAAATAATGAGTTTCTACAGCAACGCGCTTTTGGCCTGATGACGATTTGGAAATTCTTTGAAAACATTTGCACATTCAATAGGACGAGTGCATCCGAGTGATCAGACTACTGATCACAAAAATGAGAGCGCAATTCGTGGCGACGCGCACTCTGTTACAGGCCTGCTCTGAGATGAAAAGGATCAGTGGCATTTACATCCGCGAAAATTCGAAATTTTTCAAAGTCGCGAGGAGCCCCACATTCAGCTGTGCCAATCGACCGGTAAACCTCATACCCGAAGATATGGAGTCATAAACAGAATAATTTGATAGAATAATATTGATGTAATCATATAATAGTAGATTTCGCACCGAGTTTATGAGGTTGTAGCTCGCTTCTGAGCGATAGATTTTCAGCCTGAGCCGCGGGCAAAGGTCAAAAAAACCTCCCGGGAGCGGGGAACCTCATGAACGAGTTGCAAATACTATTTTTTACGATTATGTTAGCAACAAAACACCGGAAAATCCAAAAGTTGGAAATTCACTGCACGCTTCATTTTTTGGAACCATCAGCGCGCTCGCGCGCGTGTTGAGTTCTAGTTGTATGTTAATCGGAAGCCTAGAGTTTCAGCTTTCGAATGCTGGTCTTATGACATCTATTTAGACATCTCTGATCAGAGCTATGAGCGGTGAAAGTCGTGTTCCAGAGTTGAACCCAGACCGATGGAACTTTGGAACAGCATACATTATATACGGGATTTCGTGGTTGCTAGGATCTCCGCAACAACCAATGAGTCTCGTATAAATAGAATTTGATTTATCATCATTCCAGTATAATAAAATGACCAAAAGTCATCACGAATTTGTTGGGCTGATAAAGTTGAGGAAATCCCTCTTGTTAAAAGGATGCAGAGCGAATGAATGAATTGAATATTTCACTCGCTGGTTTGTATCGACTGATCATTCGGTTGGGAATAAATCCCTACCAGAAAGCGTGATATCTTTTCTTTGATATTTGGTGGTTATGATAGATGATCATGATGAAAGTGAATTATCTCAATATTGATTCATTTGGGAGAGTACTCTATATTCTTCACCATGACTAGAGATGTCTTGTACAAAAGAAAGACGGAACTCAAAATCAAATTTTTCATTCAACTTCGTTTCTCTCAAATTTTCTAACATAGACTCTTCCTACTTCAATTTGAATCTTTGCAAAGCTTGCGAAAAGACTAACTCCTCCTTCGCAATTTTGTTGACATACTCAAGTAATCTGTCATGAGTATATTTTTTTGTAGGGAAGTGAGCCTCTTTACCTGGTATAGTTTTTGGGAATCTGTAACATTGATGGTAATATATATGATGCAAAAACTGAAAGAATGGATATAGTGGATACCTCAAAAAGTTTGGAATTTTGCGGATCTCGTGACTAGTCTTCGCAATTCTTCAATGTTCAACTGCTTACAAAATGGCAGAAAATAGTATTCGTACTTCGTTCATGAAGAACCTGCTCTCTAGAAACTATTTTAACCTTCGGTCGTGGCTCAGGCCGAAAGCCAATTGCTCAAGGTGAACTGCAACCTCAGAAACACGGCGCAAAATGCGCTAATCTTCTACACTGTTGTGAAAGTGTACTTTGCGCACAGCTTGCTGATTTCACTCACAGTTTATCAAAGAGTATAGTTTTATCAACAGGGAGATTTTCACGTTCCTGTGATGATTCCGACTCTCGTGTGCGGCTCAGGCTAGAAACCCATTCCTCGGTCATGAAGGAAAAGTTTTTACGTCCTTGTATCGAAATGTATCATTGATCAGCGTGCTGAGAAGTATCGCTCTAGCCGATTCCATTAATCGTCACCGAGAGTCAATTTCCTATCATCTATAGTGATGTCCTTCGATGTCAACAACACGATCATTGGTTGAATTCAGCGGAATACAGGAAGTCCTGACAAATACTATTCCATGATTCAAACAATCTACCATGATAACTTGAAAACAATGTCAGCTGAAATCAAATCTTTCAAATTGCGGAGAACATCCGATCCAACCACGTAACTATTAATTGTGCTCATAATATGAACAACTGTCTGAAAATATCATGCAGTGCTACGGATCGGCGAAAATTGTGAGATCGAGGAGAGCCATCACGACTCCCCTCTCATTTGGTCCTTCACGGTCAACACGAGTGAGTCACCACTCATTATTCTGTACATTGATCTCCAGGAATAAGCCCTACATCATATGCACATGTAAGATCTCTTTGTGAACGTGACTATGTTGAAACATACCAAACTTTGGTTCTTCATATCCTGTCGGATCAGGGGCCCTGCTTGGTCCAGCTTTACACACGAAAGGAATTTCCGATGGGATATCAACAGATTCCTGTTTTGTGGGGATTTCATAAGTAACAGACTTTGATATCCCGGTATTAGATGATCGAACTCGTTTGCATTCAGACAAATAGTTCTGTAGTTCTTCAAATCTGGGTAAGGGTATATCTGCATGGTGGAACATTTTGCAAATGAATATCCTGAATTCGACTCTAGCCCTTAGTTGATTGTGTAACTTACTTTTCCCCGCAGGGATAGGAGTCGTGTTTGCAGATAGATGGTCGATATGAAACACCCAAATTATCAAGAAGACAATCAGCTCCATCCCTGGGAAGAATCAAATTCCGAGGTCAATATCCCGGTTATTTGAGCGCTCAAAATAGTACGTTGGCTCACCCTCAGAATTCGACCACTCAGTGGCTAAAGTCAGTACAACAGGACCAATTTAGGCTCAAACCATAAGTTACACATCCAATAATCGATATTGATGGGGATTTCATTCAAAAATTGGGGCTTGCTATGAAGAAAAAATAAAAACATGGGTTTTTTTTTTAGATGTTTTTCAGTTTTTCCGTTATCAGTCTTGATAGTACAGAGCCGTAGATCCGTTTGGCAGAGAATTGAATTGTACAAATGTATCATACAAAGGAAACTTGAGGATCCCTGTCAATGAAAGTATGGTTTCTACCGCGTCTCGTTAGTTGGAGGCGAGAGTTCCTCGATTGGAGCAGTCTTCTTCTGATCCGCAGCAATGACTTGGAGCACGGTGAGCCGAGCGAGTTTCTTGGCCTGCTGGAGTCCGTACAGGTCCCGCCGACGTTCAACCTTGGCGCGGACAGCCTTGCTTCGAGTACAGCTACATCAGTTTTGACGGTTCATTCGTATGAGCTCGGATGGTATGCGGATCTTACATATTGGGCCGGTTGCGGGCCAGGTGTAAGGTTTGGTAAAAAAAATTACTAGGAATGTCTTCAAGGTTCAATTACGATTCGGTACCAGGGCAAAATTAGAACACAAACACAAACTCTACTGCTCATAACTTTGAGCTGAACACAATGCACAGTGTCACTAGGTGGTGGAGACAACAATTCTGAAAGCACCAAGGTACGTTGACGTACTGGAGCAATTTTGCCACGGATGATCCGGGTGTCGTGGAGAATGCGTCGCGACGGCGTATTGAGTTTGGACTGAGATGCCGAGCTTGGTTTGCCGGGGTTTATATAGACGGGCTATGCCGCAAGAAGTGTGTAACGCTAAGCAACGTTATAGCATAAGGGAATCTCCATATGTAATTTGCGGATGCGTAAGATGGTTTGGAAAGTGTGTGACGGTGTGTGTCGTTTTGGATCGGAAAAGTCCCAAGTTGTAACGTGCGTGACCGTTACATCATACTGACAAGGAGGGTGCCAGGTCTTAGGATCACCAATTCTCCTGGAACTCTAGGATATGTTTTGTCATACCAGAACATGTAACAAACCACTCTTATAACTTGCCAACGCTCCCTATAATCATCCTGAGTACCAGGGTCAATATCCCAGCAAATAGGCCTTTTCCAGATGGATTGCTGCATCCATAGCTCTCCATAAGCTAGCTATGGGGATTTCCTCTAGACGAATTTGAATAGTTCCATGAAGGACAGACTAGGAAGAACAAATTCCAGCCCTATAAGACTGGTATAGCTCATCTCAACCATGGATGAGGGGAGTTGAGTATCAAAAAATTGGCAAAATTGAGTTCTTCCATAACGGAAAGATGAGTCTGGAGGGATCTAATTCTTTTCAATAAATATACGGTAATGAATATGATTCACTCACATTTAGAGACCATCATCTTCCCAATTAAAATTTTACAAAATTTTTCCACACTGTTACCTCGCGAATTGCATCTCTTTGAAGCTATTTTTGATCAAAGTGACAATTGAGTTCATTTTGAAGAGGTCAAGTATATCCTCGGTCAAGAATAATTCCGGAGGAATGTAATTTGCGAGTAAAAGTATGCGAATCACTTTTGTGGATCTCTCGAAAGTCTACAAATTACTCACATATCTCCTCGAAGAATATTTCCCGAATTATAGCGGCAAAACTGAAAAAATGGATGTCTTTGTCATTTGATAATGCTGCGCTCCAATTCAGGATCAATAACTCTCATCAATATCGATTATTGGATGTGTCACCTTTAGTTCGAGCACAAAATTTTTTGTTGTACCGAATTTAGCTCGGTTTTAGCTCGGCTCACTAGAAGCGACATTCCAAGGGTAAGTCAAGCTACTAAAGCCCATATAATAGTTTTGTACAGTTTAAAATATCCATTTATGGAAATCATAACGATTTAGTATCTTATTATGTGGAGTAATGTAACAATTAAAATATCGAACACCTCTGGAAATCAAGCTTTGTCAGTAGTAAGTTCACACGAACAAAAATTTTTTACACGGAAATGAGTGATTCTCTGAATCAATCAACATATTTTGATTTCTCAATTCTTATATCGAAAACTCCAAGTTTCAGATATCAATATGAAGAGCCCACGTATCGTTACCGGTAATCTTCACATTAGATTGGAGATGATTTGTTACTGAGCGTGGCTACTTGATTGACATTTTGTACTAGGTTGAACACTCAATTGCAGAAGAAACAGTCAGCCACGCTTAATTTCTACAGCTTACTATACAAGAATCAAGACAAAACAGATGCACTTTTCCCTTTCAGTCGGACAGAGAATTTTTGAGAAAAGTTGGAATGATGTGTCCAGCTATTGAACATCCTACTTCAGAGTTGTAGTGAAATAGAAAGTGAGCTTCTACAGTATAACAATTGAGTTATCTCTCGAATGTGAATGCTAGTTAAATTACCAACAACTAATATCATTCTGGGAAAATGCTCTGTCAGCAGCTGGTGAATCGGAAAACTCAGTTAGTATTATTGAAAAAAGTTGTTGTATGCTTTGTTTGGTCGTCTAACTCTTTCCTCATATTATGTACACTCTGGCAAGTTCTCCCACTATCGGAACAGATTGACTCGAATCTCTGAGTACATCACAAGTCTTTCATCAAAAAAGGTTGTTCTACACTTCTGGAGTAGAATGTTCATTGGCTGAAAATATCATTTCACCTTTTTTCGAGACCTCTCTGTGTGTTACCAACAGGCTCGAGAAATAGCATGCTTTCGGGTTCATGTTTGAGCATCGAAAAAGAGGCCCATTCTAGGTAGTAAGATGCGGATTAGCATGCTTAGGTACGCGAAAGAGAGAAATAGTTATATAGATATAAGGCCTTTATTCGTCCGAATACGGGAGAGAGAGAGAGAGAGAGAGAGAGAGAGAGAGAGAGAGAGAGAGAGAGAGATTGATTGATTGATTGATTGATGTGTTTATTCACCCGGGGACAATGGGTCCCATAGGGCATAAAATTGATACAGTTCATATTTATAAAAATAATGATGATAGAAACTTAGATCTAATGACTTAATAACAGTAACGAAGCTCTATTCTTAATGAAATAAATAAATATATATATATATATGTACATATCCACGCATCGATGAAATGATACACAACTGACGAGTTGCCATTGACATTACCCGTTGACCTCAAGGAATAATCTCAACTGTTGACATCAGTCAAGCCCGACTCCAGACTAGTAAGAAATTGTCGAGTTACACTTTTGAAAACGTTCAGTGAAGTACTGTTTCTTGGTAAAGTAGTGATGCTCCGAGGCAATTTGTTCCAAAAAGAGGAAGCAGAAACATAGAATGAGTTTCTTAGCGCAGAGGTATGATGACTCGGGATCAGAAGATCGCCAGTCTGGAGTCTTGCCGATCTGTGTATACTCGTGTTACAAATCTCAACAATGTTCTTCGCTAGATATGAGGGCTTATTCGTCTTCAGAATTTGGAACATAGAACTGGCTAAAAAGTATTCTCTCCGCGCCTTTACCGAGAGCCATCCTAATCGTAAACGGTAGGGAGTTACATGATCACGCCAAGGGATGTTACCAAAAACAAAACGAGTGCAAGCATTTTGAGCTCGTTGAAGTCTGGTGTTTTGCTCGTCGGTAAGGTCATGGTAAACGAGGCAGGCATAGTCGAAGTAAGGAAGGATGAGGGTTTGGATGAGGGATTTTCGTAAGGAGAAAGAGAGTGCATGCTGGTGAGGACGAAGCTGTCGCAGTGTTCCAAAAACTTTTTGGCAGATATGAGAGACGTGCTTCTTCCAGGACAAGTCGGCTGTCATCCAGATACCGAGATTTTTCACTTCGGACACGAACTCTATGGGCGTACCGTCGACAGTGATTGGGGAGAGTGCACGTGCAGTGGATATTAACAACTCTGCTATCTTACAAGAATTAGTAGATATGCGGGAGATTTATTCCAACGAAGTTCAGGTTTTCCACGGTCTGGTCATCTTCATAATGTATTTGTCGTGCATTCATCCATCAGGATCCAATAGTTAGATCAATTAAATATATGAAATTTGAGCTGATCTTCTACCTCTCATTATCCTGCTTTCCCTACATTGATCGGCGTAATTAACAGTGTTCGGTAGATTATTATCGCAATTTCTATCACTTCTGGATGATATCATCCGACGAACAGTGTACTTTCGCCGAACATTATGTTTAGCGATGAGGCATAGAAGAAAAGAACGGAATAGCTCACCTCGAAAATATCTGGAATATCGAAAGTCGAGGCGTGTCTATCTCAAATGCGAAATCTTAGACTCATATGTATTCAGGACTTTCTGTATCACTATCAATAGACGACATGATTCATATAATGAAAATGAATTTTGTGATAATCGTCATGATGAAGATATTTGAGCACATATTTCAGCAAGTGAGAGGAGATTATAATGCCAATCAAGTTTCATGCCTCATTTGAATCTGAATCTCGACTTATTTGAGAGAATCGTATTAGCATCTCCAAGTAAGATAAGTGGCTACGTTTGAGATTAATGTTACCCCGCTGAAAAATTGAACCTCGTTCACAACCCGGTGAACAATATAATAAGGAACCTTGTAAGAAATCTTGGAACAACCTTGTAAACTACTTCGTGAACCGCCTCGGAAACAACCCTGTTCACACGGTAGTTCACAAGATAGTCTCCAAGGTAGTTTATAAGGTTGTAAAGAAGGTTGTATGCGGAAATTTTGAGCGAGAAACAAATTTATGAATCTAAATCCTCATAATTTTGGGAGCCAACTGTTGGCTTATGCGATCAAACACATCACAAATGTCACTCGAAATATGACAAATTATCCCAATATGGAGTCGGGCAGATAATTTCCTGTTTCGGTCTGCAAATGGTCAGAAATTAGCATAGCTGCGAATAGAATCTACCCAGGTATGTAATGACTTATGAGAGCAATGTAAGAATGTTGAATATAATCATGGAGGATGAGGCTTCTGTGGCAAATCAATATATATGGAGATTTTGAGGTACTCATCAATATTTGAGTGAAAAATTAATCCCGATTAAACCATGAAAAGTAGAAGCTTCCAACTGGACATGAATAAGCTGGAATTTGATAACCTCAAACCATTCTTCTAGATATGAGTATGCGTGTCTTCTGGGATCCAAGATATTACCCACTAAGACTGGCCATCAACATGAATGGACTTTTTCAAAAGATTTGCCACACTTGGGAAGAATGCCGAAACTCGGATTCAAACCGAGGACCACATGATTTTCAGTCATATGCTCTCCCACTGAGCTATTCCGGCTGACTTACACACACACACACACACACACACACACACACGCGCGCGCGCGCACACACACGCACACGCACAAAGAAAAAAATTGCATGAGCAAGAAGGGGCACCACTCTGCTCATACCAGGAGGAGGGAGGGGGCGGGTTCTCATGTCGGGGTTTTCTCGTGCCGGGTCTGTTCTTGTGCCGGGGTGTTCTCGTGCCCCCAAACTCATCTGATTCTTTCACTGGGAGAGGCACATTATTGTTGAAAGCATAGCGACTGTTGTCTGCGAAAGTTTTGTGTGTTCAACGTCACTTTGGACGGGTAATCGACAAAAGTTTATTCGAAACATTCCGAAAGTCTTGTCAAAAAAACACATCTGAATCGCTGTAACAGCACGAAACACGGTGCAGCACGGCACAACAGACGAATCCGAACGTGACAACAAACAACGACTGCAGCCATCTAAGCACATATGAGGGTTTCCACAGAACTTTCAACTTTCGTGTTACTGCAATGTTCCTGGAGTATTCTGAACTATGGGGAGTGCGCAAGAGTGGCATTCTATAGTATTTGGCATTATTCAATATGGACTCCAATCGTTTTTGTTGAAACGCATCCTGATTTGTCAATAGCAGACCGCAAAAGATGATATTTGAGTAGTTTACAAACGTACCAACGCGATTGTTTGAATTGATAAGGCTGTAAGTAAAATACCTATGCCTCAACAATTTCGGTGGAATGATATATCTATCTTCTAATCTCAAATTTTGAGAAAATCTTTGATTCAGAGGTGTGCGCTGATTTGGCTATGATATTAGCTCTCATTTATCAATGTAACCGAGTTTTGTGGGAAAACTTTCTCTGGCTATTGTTTACGGAAATGATGAAATATTTTATGTGGAACGGAGAATTTAGCAATGAGTTCTCGAAGTTGAAAAGAAGACGAATCGAATCCCGTTTGGTTTGTGAGTGTGCGTTGATCCGGACAAATTTTATAAAGCTTCAAAGCTCATAAGGTTATCGCGCCACTGGCTTTGAAAATGTTCATTTTTTATGGCATACTCAGGAGACGTGGAGCACAGGATTGGAATGTTGTGCTCTTTTTTCTTCATCACAAAAAGGATATAAGCGCATTGTTTTGAGTTGCAATTGTCAATCGGTATTTCTGTGAGAAGCTGAGGAGAAATATTTGAATCCGAATGGTAAGCTACATAGGCCTCTAAATGTGATAGTATCGCGATTTTTTTTTCTATTTTTAAATAGTATACGGCTGAAATATGGGAAAAAATACACCACAGCGTATTCTAGAAATTGAAATGAGACTCGTAGCTCTTGACTCGATTTTGGACATTTACCTCGAATTTCGGAGAAATCGAGGATGAAATTCATCTTAAAGTCAAGTTAGGCGAAATATAATGCGTATCGATCGTCTAGACAATGTTTTGAATCGAATCTATTCGATTGAAGCTGATTCACGAATGTTTCAAGTTTGAAATTCCGTACATGTCGTTCTGAACCAGATAACTTGGCTTGGAAGAGAGTGGCACCACTTTTTTCACATGTTCTCCAGGTCTAAGAAGCACATGAAACCCATTTCAAACGTGTGCATGGAATTTTTTTTTTTTTTTTGGAGCTATTTGCTGAGAGCACATTATAGCGATTTTTGAGCTTGTTTTTAAGTGATGTAGCTCCCACTAGACATGAGATAATCGACTTCTATAAGTAGTCATTTTGAAGGTCTGGAAAAAACCTACAATTTGACTACTGGTCAAAGTCGATTACTGTACTTCCTATAGGAGTTACAGTCATTACAAGCTGAGCAAATTCGTGAAAATACCAAACTTTGAGCTCAATTTGCCTGTGCGACTATGTTTTTCGATACAAATACTACCAATCAGAACAATAACCTGGGTGGGAATTTGAATTGCCGATTTTATTCAGCCAATTTGAAAACCCTTTTTTGACCTTTTGCTCAAAATGATCTCAAAGTTATGGCTCGCATATGCTTCCATCTGAACTAATGTGCATCAATCTATGTGGGATTACTCCCCAATGTACCCCCAAATATGTGTGAAATCTTCCGGAGACGAGCCTCGAGCTATATGCGAGCAGGCGGTTCTATTTCACGAGTTGAAAATGGGCATTATTTCGTCTATACGGATGCAGGTGAGTGCGAGTGGAATTTCACTCATTCTAGCTCACAAATGAGATAAGCGGCGAAAATAGGTATACGAATATGGTTTTCTGACTCAAAATGATCTTCTAGGGTTCCTCAAAGATCTCATCTTGGTCCAATATTTTTCAACACTCACATTAATGATACTAGTATAGGCTTGAATTGTCATCGTCTACTCTATGCGGATGACATTGAGTTACATTATAGAATTGGTTCTTTGGAGGACGGTGTTGGATTACAAAATGACTTGAATAAGGTATGTAATTGGGCAGTATTCAATGGTCTAGACCTGAACATTTTTGAATGCAAAGTTATGTCGATTCTGAGGAACAGGTCTAAACTCATTGATTTTGAGTACACTCTTGACATTAATCTCAATCACACGCAAGATATCCGTTACTATCAGACAACAATTTTTCATCTGTGTCATAGTTAAAAATGCGTACAATTATGTACGCAAATCAGACAACTCTAAATTCACCTCCAACCTGGTAACGGCGAAAAAGAGGTATTTTTGCCAGAATGGATAAATATAACCCGTATATTTCAAATGCCCTGATACTCGATGGAGTCACAATCATATGACGACTATTTTGTCACAAAAGCTACCAATTTTTGCACGGAATGATACCAGTGAGAGGATCTATTAATCCGTGGGTTTCTGGAGGTTATTCAACTCCAATAGCAAATCATCATGATGTAACGACAGTCCACTTTCTAAAACTGTTGGAGTCAAATTTTGACTCAAAGCTTGGAGTGATATTCGGAATGGCCGAGAATGACTCATATTGGAGTGAAAATTTGACTCATAGGCAGTGAAACCACAGAAATATTACATCCGCTCCAAGCTTGAGTCAATTTTCACTCCAAGAAGAGTGAAATTTGACTCCTCACATTGAGTGAAATAGATTTTTATAGGTTAGGGTATAATGATTTGCGGGACTTCTATGAAGAAAGTAGAAATTTTTGAAGTGTTGAATCATGCTGCTCTATTCCGAGCTTTCCTCTGAAATACTTCTCGGATATATTTAAGAACTTGTATCGGCCGTCCATAACCATACATAAATAGGCTTTCTCAACTATAAAATGACAAAGTCACATTTGGTCGAATGGTTAAGACACGTGCCTGGTAACCAAAAGAGTACGGGTTCCAATCCCCAGCGAGTCGAACATAATAACCAAAATCCACGTCAAATACAATTTTCATAGAATGTTAATAATTAGAATTACCAGGAAATCAATTGAAATATGCGTGCACGACGTGATGAAATTTTTCGTAGCAATATCTAGGATGTTAAAAAGTTTTGTTCTGAATTATTAGACTCAATCCTAAGAATGATAATTGACTCAGGTTTGAGTGGAATTCGATTCCAGCTTGGAGTGATGATTCACTCCACTTCGGCGCGCACGAAACTGACTCATAGCTCTGAATCAAATTTCACTCCCTTAGAGTGAAATTCCACTTCAACGGGTTTAGAGAGCAGGATTGGTCCAACTGCAATACCACGGTACGATATAGTCGTATTGTTTGAACGGCTATAGTCTACTTTTAGTGTGAGTTTTGTCGCAGAGTTTCCCTCGAGTGGCTCACCAAGGAACTAAAACGACTCACCTAGGATTCCAAAGTTCCTGAGTTCCATACCATGCCTCCAATAATCCACTGCAAGCTCTTAATCGAGGGGCAAATTTGACGATGTTCTGCTTGCTGATACCAAAAATCGGTAGCTGGTGATGAGAGATAGTCATTATCGGTTGACCATGGGAATGGCTAGCCTCTAAACTAACGCACTAGCAGAGCATATCTCCGCCCCACACTCGTTGGAGCAATCGGAGTAGAACCAATAGTGGTGAAATTTGTATAGACTAATTGATTTTTGGATGATCTACGACAATTTCATTCATAGTATCTCATTCGTGAGCTGATAAAAGACAGATGACGTGATTACACAACTGCGACCAGCTGAACATACCTGCACATACCTGATCACCTTCTTCCGCATTCTCACGAATTGCTTTCTACGTTATGGTTGAATCACAAAAATCGATAGGTTAACGTCCTATCGAATAAGAAATCTTTAATTATCTATCGTTTCACAGTAAGATGATATCATTCATCTTATCAGCGCCTTAGCATCACACTAACCAAGTCCTCAACAGAGTGTGCGGCTAACGTCCCCATACAGTTTCATGTTTCGTAGGCTCATAATTTAGATCACCTTCATCAAGTTAGGTCATTCCTATTACCTGACTAGCAATATAGCGATTTGAGTCTCAAAATCAAAATTTTATTCTTCGAATCATTTCAACAGGATACTGATGATCTCGTTCTTTCAAGCTCTTTCTTGCAGATTCAGGTCAACAGAATCTTCAAGTGAATGGTCTGTGATCTTCCAAAATTTCAATCTTCAACAATTATGAATATTCTCCCGTGCGATTCTGAAGATCGTATTAGACGTTCTCTCTTCATATCGTCCTGTATAAAATGATAATAATTGAGTCACCATACACGTCACGAATCTGAACTGATATCTCTCATTCTGGAATTTTCGGGGTCTTATGCAGGAAAAAATGCTATCTATGGATTATTCTCTTTTGTTTCTGATTGAACCCGATGACTCCTATTAACTCTTACCTGCTATTCCAGTGAAAACTCCAGGATCTTGGATGACGTGGCTCTCTTCGGAAGTTTCAACACCTGCGCTTACAGTACTTTCAATTGAGATACTCGTGCCAGAGTGCTTATTCTTCATGTGTACATTCAAGCTTGTATGATACTTGAAGCATTTGTTGCAAAGTTTGCACCTGAAGGTTTTTTCTTTCGAATGAGCATACTTATGTTTGTATAAGCTCGTATGGAAGCTGAATCGTTTTCCACAAAGCTTACAAGAATACGGTTTTTCACCTGTATGAATCCTTTCATGCTGTCTTAAATCATCTTTTCTCGCAAATTTTTTTTGACAAAACTCACATGATCGAGGTTTACCATTAAAATGTATCCTCATATGATTTATGAAATCTTGTTTGATTGCAAAGCGTTTACCACATTGGTCGCATAAATAGGATTTCTCGTCACTGTGTTTACGCAGCATGTGTTCCTTCAAATTTCTATTACTTGTGAAGTCATCGCAACAAATTTTGCAAATGAAAGGACGCTCTTCACTATGAGTCTTGAGATGCTCGTTCCGATAAGTTTCTTGATCGAAACTCTTGCTGCAGGGGTGGCACGTGAATTTCTGCTGATTTTTAGGTTGCTCTTGATCGCATTTTTCATCAGTTGTTCCAGCTAAGAATGGAATATTTCTTCAGAATGTAGAGGAGATGTGATAGAAGAAAGGCTCCGCAAATTTTTCTGAATTCAGATGAAACTTTCATGTCTACAAAAAGAGTAATTCTGAAGGAATGAACGGTTGAGTGGATTGGGGGGTTTCGAATGTAATTCTCTCCAGAAACTTCAAATTTCAATCTAATTTTCGAAGCTATACTCTATAGCATAAAAAACCCTATATGAGACTCATCTTTTTTAATCATGGGCAACATTTCAGAACCATGAAATGATATAAACTCGAGGAGTTCATTCAATTCCTCGAAGCTTTAGCCCTACGTGTATTTTTCTCCTCATGAAATAACTCCCTGGTGGCGTGTAATCTACTGAAGAAAGCTGAGAAATATGCAAAATAATATTAACGGCGGGCCGGTATCAAGTGCGCGTGTTTATCACCGCACTGGGCCCGATTCTTCACCACGCAGGAACCTGCGTTGCTGATGTGAAACACACATCCTTCTTATGGAAACTTTACCTCAAAAAGATAATGCACTCCTCCATTATTACATGAATTTAGTGTACTACGGATTACATTCGAACATGATGGAATACGGATATCTTACTGTGTTAATATGAAGTGCAGCTCATCTCATTTTTCACTATAAGTGAATTCTTATCTTTTCGGTTCCGAATAGTGATACCGATGATGATAACAATAATAGCTCATTTTCTTTGACGGGAATGTGAGATCGCTAAGTTTGGCGAAGGCAAGTGAGAGTGAGATTCACATGTTTCGTGTTTCAATAACTTGATAAAAATCGCCTCATTCTATTCTCAATTGTCAGGAGCATCAAGGTCCATTGTTGAAACAAAATACCGTAAACCGAGGTGAATAAGGCCACTTTAGACCTTCTGATCGAATCCTCGTTGCGATTTTTTGAACAAACCTATATGTATCTTGGGTCATTCGACGCGTCTTGACGTCTTTTTTAGAACGTTGTCTTCAGAATTTCATTCCAACCATTTGCTCTGTTGAAGATTGTGAAAAACAGGGTGGCCACATTCCCCCGGCATCCGGGGTGAATGAGGCCCACCTTCGTTGAGCACAGCGATTATAATGATCTGAGTGAATCCCTACCCCGACGCCTCGTGTTTGAAACAAAATGAGGATAACACATCTCTTAGCTCATCTAATTACAAAGAGAATACCGTTAGGTTCATCTCGATAGCTTAAAAACCCGAGTCAAGCGGCCAATTTGAAATGTATGAACTACATTGGCGTGTCAAGCACGGTTGTGGCACGAGTGGCATCTGGGTTGATTTTGGACACTTTGACACTTCTAGTTGAGTTTCATTGCAATTTTTCGACCAAACCTATATGTATCTGTACTCATTCGACGCGTCTTGACGTCACCTCCAAAATGCTGTTTTTGGGATTCTCTTCCACTCATTTGCTTTTTCGAGAGTTGTAAGAAACAAAGTGGCCACATTCACCCCGAGGCAGCCGAGAAATCACAAGTTTTCGTTCAAGTGGTCGTTCTAAACAACTGTCGCATCCAAATTCAATCGGGAATAGCGCAAAATGTAGAAGATGTCATTACCTACTAAGATAAAATCATTAGAATCGATCTCCACATCCTTTCAATGATTTCAACTCTCACTTCCGGCTCGGGCCGGAAACCCATCACTCGGAAGCGGAAAAAGTGTTAACACCCTTGTATCGAATCGTATCATCGATCAGCATCCTTAAATCTGTTGCTCAAGCCGATTTCATCAGTAATTACCGGGAGCTAATTTCTTATAATTCATAGAGATCTTTTCTGATGCCAACGACACGGTCATTGAATGGCTTTACCAAAAGACAGAAACAAATTGAGGTGATTTTTCTTGATTTTGGAGGACAAATATCTAGAGTAAAAACACTCTTATCTGATGTTGGAAACTACATTTGTGACGTTTCGTCGACTAACAGTCGACCTCATCAGGCTGAAAATTTTACACAGAATCACAGTATAATTCATAACGACACACTAACTTCACGAGTAAGGATTGCTTACCTAAACATTCAGAAAACAAATTTTACATCGCACAGAGTATTAAATGAATATCTGATGTGGGATTGTTGACCACATCGTGTCAGCTGTTGAGAGCGAGCAGACGACTGAACAATAACATACATGAGCATATGTATAAATCGGGATCGGTATGTACATTGTGACAGATATACATGGGAAATACTCGCTCAGAGACGAACGCTTCCAAGAAAGTGCGCGACGACGAATCGTCGAGCACTTTAACACGGGCGTAATAGGCTGAATTAATGGGTTCCCGTGCACCTGCAATATCTCGGTGATTTCGCACAGTTTTCAGTTCGGATGACGAGCAATCTATAGTTGAAACGATAATCTTCGACTTGGCTGAGCAATAATTGTTTTAGATTCATAATTCATCGGGTAATCGCGTGTGCACGCGGATAATTAGTTCTCAATAGGAAACTCAATGTTATGAATTTAAGAACGCGCTCGCGGAAGCAGAGCCAAGCACATATTACCATAATCACTGGGCCTATATATAAGACCCGAAAATGTAGCCGAGGGCACTTCTTCCGTAGCTCTTGACCAAGACGCATTTTATGTCAAAGACCATACTTGTTGAGCATTAAACCACGTCAGCCACCTCATTCTATCGTCTCGTACAGTCATTTTCGAACCCAAAAGAACCCGCTCCCCCACAAAGATCATAACAACATATGTCATGCGGTGTATGTATAACAACGGTGGTAAGGTGGATGTCAATGTTATCTCATCATCTTACCGCCGTTATTATATATACACCGCATGACATATGTACATATCGATCCCGATTTATATGCTCATGTATGTTATTGTTCAGTCGTCTGCTCGCTCTAAACAACAGACACGACGTGGTCAACAATCCCACATCAGATATTTATTTAATACTCTGTGCGATGTAAAATTTGTTTTTTGAATGTATAGGTAAGAAATCCTTACTCGTAAACTTAGTGTGTCGTTATGAATTATACTGTGATTCTGTGTAAAATTTTCAGCCTGATGAGGTCGACTGTTGGTCGACGAAACGTCGCAAATATAGTTTTCAACATCATATAAGAGTGTTTTTACTCTAGATATTTGTCCTCCAAGATCGAGAAAAATCACCTCAATTTGTTAATTGTCGGGGACGAGAAGCCTGTCTCAATATTTGAAAGACAGAAACATCTAGCGAACAGCATTCTCTAATGCAAATAAGCTGCTATGAGAACTTTAGAAGAACGTCATCTGTGAAGAGACCTAGTTTTTTTGATCGGGATGAAATCGTCTTTGAAATCTAATTTGGCCACGTGAATGTTTAATAGGTGTGATCTCCAGAAACAAATCCTGTATTATATGCACATGAAAGATTCCTCTGTGAGTATGATGCTATTGAAACATACCAAATATTGGTTCTCGATACCTTGCCGGATCAGAGTCCCTGCTTGGTCCAGCTTCATACGAAAAAGGGATTCCCGACGGTATATCGACAGGTTCCGGTATCTTGGAAATTTCCTCGATGGAAGACCTTGATATCGCTGTATTTGATGATTGAACTCGTTTGCATACAGATAAATATTTCTTCAGCTCTTCAAATTTGGGTAAGGGTATATCTGCATGGTGAAAAATTTCGCAAATGAATATCCCCAATTCACGTTTAGCCCATAGTTGATCGGGTAACTTACTTTGTTCCGCAGGGATAGGAGTTGTATTCGCAGATAGAGCATTAATACGAAACACCAAAATTATCAAGAAGCCAGTCAGCTCCATTGCTGGAAGAAATCCAATCTTGAGGTCATCATACCGTTGTTTGAACACTTTAAGCCCATATATACACGGTGGGCTCAAGAGGTCGGAAAGTCGAAAGTCAACGAAATGAGAAATTGTAGTGGGGTTTGATTCTGGGTGACTCCACGATCATTTTTCAGAGAGAATTGAAGGAATCTGTCAGTCGGTATTGAGATGGAATTCATTTTTTGATTTTCCCGTTGTGAAGTGTGTGAGAATTCGTCTCTTCCACGGTTTTCCGTCTTTCCATAATTTTACCGTGATGAGTCGCAAGGAATAAGCTCTATCCAATGATGTGTAGGATTTTTTTTTAGATTTTTCGTAGATCTATGAAAAATGTCCTCATTCATCAAAAAAGGAAATGGGTAAACGGGAAACAGCTGCTGTGAGATTCTCAGATGAGAGGGAAATATCGCAGGACATGGAAATTCCTTCCTGAAATTGTTCTAATGACCTACGGTGGATCCAGTTCATCGATAAATCAGAGCATATCAACTCGTAGATTTCAAGAGATCTACAAAAAACTAATCTACGCATTTTTCGATGAAAATCAGTCCTTCCTAGTTGTCAGAATCACGAAAAAGACGGAAAACCGTGGGAAGGATACATTTTCACCAGCTCTCTCAGCGCCAAGCAGCTAGGGAAGATGCAAATCAGCTAGTGATATCTGATCCTGTCAGCTAACACGAACGGATTTCTACTGATTGAATAAGCTATTACGGGAGGTGATATGCAATGATGTGTACCGCTCGGGGATGTTTTTCTTCGCGTTCTCTGCATCTCATGATAGATTTTTGACTCTGGTACTCATGGTCGTTCGATTCGTGCAGTGGGATGTATTTTATCATCCGATCCTCAAGTCGCTGTGATGTCCAGGATGTGGGCCGACCTTTATAGAGTTATATGCCCTGAATGTGGGCCACCCTCCATAGATCTATAGAGAGTGACCCACATTCAAGACATAGGTGGCCCACATTCGGGGCATATGGTGTTATAGGAGGTGGCTCACATTTATGACATGAGTAGCCCACATTCGGGACATGGGTGGCCCGCATTTGGGGCATGTATAGCTCTGTGGAGAGTGGCCTTTATTCAGGATCTGGGTTTCCCTCATTCAGGGCATGTAATGTTTTAAAGGGTGGCCCACATTCGAGGCATACAATGTCATAGAGGGTAGCCTACATTCGGGACAAGGGTGACCCACATTCGGGGCATGTAGCTCTGTGAAGGGTAGCCCACATTCAGGGCGTGGGTGGCCCGCATTCGAGGCATGTAGCTCTGTGGAGGGTAGCCGACATTTGGGGCATGTAGCTGTGTGGAGAGTGGCCCTTATTCAGGACATGGGTGGCCCACATTCAGAGTCTGTAGTGTTATAGAGGGTGGCCCACATTCGGGACAACTGTGGCCCTAATTTGGAGTCTTCGATCACTCAATTGCGGAACTACGTGCCCAACTGCACAGGTGAGTCAGAGTCAGAAGAGGTGAAAATCAAGTAAAGTGTGTGTATGGATACAAACATCCAATAAGGAAACGACACTAAACGATGACGTCTCCTTTCCACGATGACAAGTACCCGCGAAACATAAAAAGATAGGCGAACCCTGGTATTCGCGACCCCGGTATTCGCGATCCCCGCATATACGCGGTTACCGAATCGTGGACAATGCCCCGTATTCGCGGTAATTTGCCCCGGTATTCGCGGTTCGACGATTCAAGTACGTTAATTTAGTAGAGTCGAGAGATGTTTTTATTCTTATTCCTGTATGTAAAATCATCGAACCTGGTTGCAAATCATGATCACGCGTGACGAAACCGACAATTACGATCTACCACCTCGTCAATACAAAGACAGTTGCTAGTTTCACGGTGGTCAACATCCAGGCTACTGTTGTTTTAAAAATTTGTTGTTGTTTAGTTATTGAGGTTGGGTGGATCAAGCTGCTGCAGCATTTGGAATTCAATTGTATAATAATGGCTCCACCAAAGAAAAGTTTAGGGAAGATTGAAAAGAAGAGATCGAAAAAAGTCATGGACATCGCTACAAAATTAAAGATTCTGGATTTGTTGGAGGAAGGTGAAAAAGTTAGTGTGCTTGCCAGGAGATACGATGTCAACGAATCCACGATTCGTTCGATTCGTGATGACGAACTCGAGATTCGGGAAGCTGCAAGTCACTTAGGTGCCCATGGAAAATATTAAAAGATCGCTCGCAGAGAAAGTGTTATCAAAATGGAAAATCTTCTGATTGTATGGGTACAAGACATGATTCAGAAAGAAATTCAGGAGACATTACTGAATCTTCATTCTCCACGAGAGCCTTGGCTGAGATTTTGAATGCGGTACAAAACGCAATAGATGAAGCATTTGATAAAGATCCAATACTGACTCGGAGCCTGAAGTTCAAACAAGATTGTGAATTGGCTTTGTTACCTTATAGGGAATTATACAGAGATTTCATAAGAAGGTCAAGACAGACACGCATGACCGACTTTCTTGCTAAAACATAATCTTTTAGATCTATTTTACTCAATATTTACAAACAAACATTATGTTTCTGATCATTTATAATTAGGAGACACATTTTTGTACGAAATAAACATTTTGGAACTCTTTAATGACCCCAAGGATTTGATTTTCAGTCAATGATTTCTGACTCTGCGTGATTTTTGGAACGGTACCCCCCATTTCCCATAAGCCATATACCCCGGTATTCGCGATTTTCGTATTCGCGGTACTTTTCAGGAACCAATTAACCGCGAATACCGGGGTTTGCCTGTATCTTGACCTCCATATGATACTTATGTTGTCGTCATATTAGACCCCCTCCCATCATATCTCCTTAAATCCAATGCTGATCACGACACACGCACGTATACGGTACACTCGCAAATATCGTTTAGCTGAAAAATCAGCTATATTAGCTGAGGAATGAGCTATATTAGTTGATTGAATCAGCTATTACAAGCTGATATCTCAGTTGACGGAGTTTCACTGACACAAATAGCTACTGTAGCTGAGTTTCAGCGATATTAGCTGATTTTCAGCTACAATTACTGATTTGTAGCTGATTGTGATCAGCTGTATAGGACCTCCCGTGACACGAATTGAGTAAATATCCAACGAAAATGCCGCATTTATCTGTGATTTAGTCTGGAGTTGTCGATAATATATTCATGTTGGTATTGAATCCCGGATTTGTGGAGTTTTTCGCTAAAATTATCGATTTAAGCTTCATTTAGTGTTTGCTGATTCGCTCAGTAGTTTGACGACCCATGGGAGTGATAGCTGATATTCAAGCCATATATTAGCTGCTTGATGCTGAGCCAGCACCTTTCATGATGAGAAAATGAGAAAATTCGACTTCATTTCAAAATCCACCGCCGAATTTTGTTGATTGTTGTTGGGAAATGATCGCAGGGGATACCTGGAATCGAGTCCCACAAAAATTCCTTTGACTTTCGACTTTCCACACTTCCAGGCCCACCATGTACAGTAGTTGTGTATATTTCGGAATATTCAGTGACAATGAAATGATACAATATATTATCATGCGGAATAATGTAACAATTGAAATGTCAAACTTTTTCTGAACATGAAATTCGGAAAAAGTTTTTATGAACAAACAAATTCTCACGCGGGAATGAGTGAGTCTCTGGTTCGATTAGCAGATTTCGATTCTCCAAATCCTATATTGACAACCTTGGGTTCTAGATATCAATATGAAGAGCCCGAGTATCGTAGGTAGCAGCCATCCAAAATTCATGGAACTAGGGCACTTAATGTTAATCGTGCATTCTAGTTCGACTATACTATTTTACGTGAAGGAGTAGATCTGCGTGAGGTCTGTTCCCACGCAGCTGATATTTTGATGAATTAATAATCTCTATTACATATTTGTCATACACATATTCATGAGAGTTCAATAAAATATCAATAAGGTACATGAATTCTAAGTTCAAATCTTGACTCCATCATCCTGCTTTCCCTACACTGATCGTTCAATTGTACAGTATCATCATTTCAATACCTATCACTCCTGGATAATATTATTCGTCCAAAAGTGTACTCCCTATAAACACTGCGCATTGCGATGGTGCATGGAAAAAATAGCATAGCTTACCTCAAAAATTTATGAGCTGTCAGAGGCCGGGGAGCGTCTATCTTGACTGCAAAATCTTGGAATTATCTAGGTTTAGACCTCTCTATACCACTCTTTTCCACTACCAACATACAGTATGATCTACATGATAACGGTGAATTTTTTGAGAATCGTCATGACGGAGACACTTGAACACATTTTCAAGCAAATATGAGAAGATTGTAATGCAAATCAAGTTTTATCCCTCATTTTACTCTGAACCTCAGGTTAGATTGAAAAAGAAGTTGTAAGGATGACACTTTTATCATCTTCAAGTAGAACAAGTGGTTACGTTTGAGTAGGATGTTGGTAGTTGTCATTCATTCAATTTTTGAGTGTAACAGATGTGAAAGAGCACACATGACGGGAAAGAGTATGTGCACTATTAGACTCTTGATAAGCGGTTGGATAGATTTATTTCAGTACTCTAAATTCTGTGGTTAGCACTTCGAAGTATCGACTCATATCTTGTTTTAGACACACCCGCTCTTTGGAAGAACATGATTTGTTTCAGCATATGAATCTATGTAAGGATTATAGTTTTGTATCATTCTTGGTTGATAGAAAGGAAAAATCGATGGATTCCTCAATTTGCAAGTGAAACAAAGTTTACCAAGGAATGTATCGTATCATCCATGAATGAATTCTATGCGAGGATGGAAGAGAATGGCACCAAAAATCTATTCACGTTCAATGGGGACCGTGTATTTGGGCGTAGTTCTGGGGACGATTTGTTACAGAAAGACACTACATGAAGCTAGTATGCATACCCACAAGATGGGCCCATGGCATCCGGGCCATCAATCTCCCCCAAGCTCTTTTTACAGCTTTGTACTGTCGAGAAGATGAAGAATCCAGAGTAACTTCGTCAAATGGGCCTCCTGTCCAGAGTTACAGCCACTGGGATTAAAATTGCTCATAGAGGCCCGTGTTGAGGAGTGATATATATACTGGCGATGCTTACGTTTTTGCTCGTAGCTCTGGACAGGAAACCCGTTTGACGGAATTACTGTAGTTTCTTCATATTCTATACCAAACTGTGAAAATATTTTGGGGACGATTGGCGACCCGGATCCCATTGTCCTCCTCTGCGAGTGGCATAGGATTTCTTATCTAAAAAATTGATCAATAAGCTCCTGGGAAAGAGTCGTCTACAAGAATCTTCGTATGGTCCAGAGCCAACTTGTCCTCAATTTTTAGGGAAATTTATTCCATTCTAGAAAAATGTTATGATGCTTCTATCTCCAAGGTAGTAACTGCCATACACAGGTACCACCGTTTTCCTCCAAATTGAGACAAATTGTTTCGAGGTGATAGATGTGATGCAGGTATAGAGGCCTGTACAGCCGCCCCCCCCCGGTCATTTAGCAAAAATTATAAGGAATCAGTAAGTGTTTAAACAGCGTATGAACACTCAAAATGTGAACAAACGCTTGTGAACTGGCCGTTCCGTTCCCCGCTAAACAGCTGATTGCGGCTCATCGTTAGGTTGTTATATCTGTCAATAATATCCATGTGCCAGCTTAGTTTTTTAAGCTCCGAGTGCTATAGTAAAAGATCGAATCCATATAAGATCAGGTAGTGAAAATACTTGAGGTCACGGATTTCCATATATAATTCCAGAGATGGGGTGATTCGACACGTTTTTGTTGTTTGTCCAAAATCTGCCTCTAGTCAAAGCTGTGCGCAATTCAAGTTGGTGGTCGGAAAATAAAATTTCTGTGAAACTGGCATCTTCAAGTCGGTGAAAACATAATCATCCGAGGGCTGCTTAATATTTTCCATCGGAACTTGTGGTATTCAGTTGGTAGGCAAATTATACATCGAAAATCATCATGAAAATAGGGAATCCAACGAGCGTTTTGGAACAAACTCGTTTTCCATGTAAAATCATCAAAACTGGATATCTTGCGTGCCAAATCCTCTATTTGACTGAACTTTCTTCCGAAGATTTTATAAGATACTAGGAATATGGTGAAATTATTTTGTTTGGCGCTATGGGTTGAATGTAAACGGCGCTGTCTATTTCTCCCGGGGGGAATTTTTCTTGCCATTCGTCCAACTCTTAGCGAGTTGATACACCAAAGTGCAACACGGACTAGTGAGTCGTGGTAGTGACCAATTTTTAGATATCCGAACCCTCATTCCAACGCTGGAGAGAACTATTTTTGACACCTGAGGTCATGCGTGGCATCACGGGATATAGAGACTTTGGTGTTTTTTAGTTGATCTGTAGGATTTTGTCGGAGCTGAACTCATTGTGGGTCAGAATCAAGATATCTGTAGTGAAATAGGTTGGTTTACCATCTTCCTCCACAACGATTGGTTTGGTAGTGCACATGAATCATCCACGACCATTGAGATGTCCCGATTTCTTATGCACGCATCCAAAGAATATCTACCATAACTCTGAATCTACATTTCTCTGAATACAATATGTAACTGGGGATTTTTCTGGGGTCAAGAAATCAGGGTTTAGATCCATTTGAAGACTTTGGAGACAGCGTTTGATCTAGTGACATAGATATATTGAAACCATATTTACAAATAGTCATAAATGATGAATAGTCAAAAGAAATCTGATATTCATCACGAACGTGTGTATTACAAATGCGGTCTAACCCAATGAACGGTGGATACATGGTATATGATGAATTTCACGCTAAAGCGACCTACGGGAAGGGGTCATCTCTCAGAATCATTTTTAACCTTTTTCATTCGATTCTATGGCCGAAAATAGGAACTTTGGACGACCTATGGGGCCCAAAAAAAATTTCTCCTCTCCATTGCACGCACGTCCGTCAACAGACCGAAAATTTATCGTGTAAAAATCGATGCTCTTTTATTCACGAAAATGAGAATATTTCGAGTTTTTGGAAAGCTATCGATTTGCGGGTTGCGGCATCTGAAAGGGCATCAAAAAACCTATCAAAAACGTTGTCGGAAATTCCTCCTCTGTGATTTGGGAGCCTACTAGAGGCAAAAGAGTGTTTTTCACTAAAATGTTGATCTCTCAAAGAGCCATTCTTTTTATTTTTTCATAATCATATATTTGACGTAAAATTTTGCATTCTTTCCAAAAAAATGGGTTTCAGAGAAGTTTGCGGCGATCCAAGTGACTTATGAGCCATTTTTTGAAAATTCGATTTTTTTGGTTTCAGAAAAAGGCGATTTTCTGCACATGCGCACAAACGTAGACTTTTGGCGCCACTTTCAATGGAAAGCTGACAAAATTTCCTGTGAAATGACTACCCGCAAAGTTGAAATTCATGCACTGAAACGCGATCTGCAAGGATTAATTATGTCGAATCAAAATCACATGAAAATTCAGCCCATTAACGCCTTCGTGGCGCCTGCTGAGATGACACATTCACGAGATCTTCTCGGGACTCAATTTTGAGTACGAAATTGACCTGAAAAAAATTTGGACCACATGGTTTCAACGTAAAATTGTATAAACTTTCAGAATATGCGATGAAAAACCCCGTTTGAGGCGAACCCGAGGTGCTACATTCAATTTTTCGCAATTTTGAATGTAAAATATCGTATTTCCTGGCAAAAAATTGAATTTAGCACCTCGGGTTCGCCTCAAACGGGGGTTTTCATCGAAAATTTTGAAAGTTCATACAATTTCACGTTGAAACCATGTGATCCGAATTTTTCTCAGGTCGATTTCGTACTCAAAATTGAGTCCCGAGAAGATCTCGTGAATGTGTCATCTCAGCAGGCGCCACGAAGGCGTTAATGGGCTGAATTTTCATGTGATTTTGATTCAACATAATTAATCCTTGCAGATCGCGTTTCAGTGCATGAATTTCAACTTTGCGGGGAGTCATCTTATAGGAAATTTTGTCAGCTTTCCATTGGAAGTGGCGCCAAAAGTCTACGTTTGTGCGCATGCGCAGGAAATCGACTTTTTCTGAAACCGAAAAAATCGAATTTTCAAAAAATGGCTCATAAGTCACTTGGATCGCCCCAAACTTCTCTGAAACCCATTTTTTTGAAAAGAACGCAAAATTTTACGTCAAATATATGATTATGAAGAAATAAAAAGAATGGCTCTTTGAGAGATCAACATTTTAGTGAAAAACACTCTTTTCCTCCAGGAGGCCCCCAAATCACAGAGAAGGAATTTGCGACAACGTTTTCGATAGGTTTTTTGATGCCCTTTCAGATGCCGCAACCAGCAAATCGATAGCTATTCAAAAACTCGGAATATTCCCATTTTCGTGAATGGAAGAGCATCGATTTTTACACGATAAATTTTCGGTCT
This sequence comes from Eretmocerus hayati, assembly GCA_029851415.1. Lineage (NCBI taxonomy): Eukaryota > Metazoa > Arthropoda > Insecta > Hymenoptera > Aphelinidae > Eretmocerus > Eretmocerus hayati. Next base: position 103,645,833 of record CM056744.1, read on the forward strand.
GTTGACGGATGTGCGTGCAATGGAGAGGAGAAATTTTTTTTGGGCCCCATAGGTGGTCCGAAGTTTCTATTTCGGGCCATAGAATCAAATGAAAAAGGTTAAAAGAATCCCACAGATGACCCCTTCCCGTAGGTTGCTTTGGCGTAAAATTCATCATATGCTAGTACGGATTACTATAAAGACATGGAGGAGCTCGAGGAGCTCCCTCCGGGTCAAGTGCGGGGGCATATCCGGTGTGTGGGGTTCGACTCCTGGAGCTCCCAGGAAGCTGACAAGGGTGTATGATTCTACTGCGGCGGAGGAGCTCCCTCCGGGCCGAAAGTGTGTGTCTGAGTGACGGTGTCGCGGTCAAGGACTGGTACGACTCTTGGCACTCCTAAGAAGTCGTCAACTGGATGTTTTCATCTGTCCCTGAAGCTCCTATGAACAAAGAAGAGTTGCCAGCTGCAAGACTCTAGAGCCATCTCTTGGACCAGAGCTCCCGATGCCCAGAGAAGCGCGTGAGTTCGTTGCTCGGTGCAGACTGATTCGTTCGAAGCGCTCGTCGGGTGGATGTCACTGCTGGCAGGGGTTCTGCTCGCGAACGGTGTATTTGAAACAACCATCTGGCGGCAAAGGGTCGAATTACGCTGGCTGCTTGATGATTGAAGCGCGGGCACCGGAGCTACACTGGTATCATAGCGAAGGGGCCCGTCGCACCCCCCTCTTCTTTTGGAGAGTGAAGTTCAATTCAAATTATGAAGATGTAATTTTATCGGTCTTTGCGAGTTGAAGTCAGCAAGTTTTGCTGAATTTTTAGCATCAATCGAGAATGGATTTTTCTCCACTCTCGATCAATGCACCTTTAGAGCCTCGTATGGTTCCGAGGATGCATCTAAAGGATTTTGATGGAAAGGAATGAAAAGTAAAGATGAGAAATGAGAAACTTGATGAAAAAATTTTGATTCTACGCTGGTATTGTGCGTGTTTCGCCCTTCTCTCATTGCTCGGGCTTTTCAAAGTGGTAGAAGAGCAATGAGAGTTTACCACTGACACGCGGCTCAAGTGGCCGATGGTAAACTCGTAAGAACATTCTTGTTGAAGAATGCATGACACATCAATGACCGTGTGTTGTTTTTACTGAACAACACAAGAATTAGAGTATTTACTGACCTAGGCAGTGTAAAGACATTCTGATTGGAGAATTCATCATCGTTACTAAACGAGTGCTATTCTCGTTGATGAACACAATCATCTGGATATTCCCTAACCCAGATAGTATGGATTTACGAGAAATTCTTGCTGGAGAATTCATTCCACATTACTGAACGTGTGTTGTTCTTATTGAAAAACACAAACATTAGGGTGTTCCCCAACCCAGAAAGTGTAAATATATTCTTGTTGAAGAACTTCTCACACATCACTAAATGTGTGCTATTCTTGATGATTGAAGAACACAATCATCTTGAAGTTTCCTGATCTAGGCAGTGTGAATTTACAAGAAATTCTTGTTGAAAAATTTTTCCACGTTACTGAACGTGTACTGTTGTTATTGAACAACACGAAAATTGGGGTATTTCCTAATTTTGATAGTCTCAATGCATTCTTGTTGAAGAATCCATGACACGTTAGTGAACGTGTGTTGTTTTTATTGAAGCACCCAAACCTCGGGGTATTTCCTAATCTATGCAACGTAAATGCATTCTTGTTGAAGAATTCATCACAACGTGTGTGAGCAATAGTCTCAATATAATCGTCTGCCACGTCAACTCACCCAGCTGATTCTTGGCGACCCGTATTATTGTTGAGTTATATATTGGTTACAGATTCGAAAATGTACAATTAGCCCCGCCACTCGTACATATCCTCTATGCATGGAACTTGGTCGACTAGCGCCACCACTCGTATATTTCCCAACCTGTAACCTAAGCAGGGAACTCGGTCGGTAACACATGGAACTCCGAGATCCTCTTAATCTCTCCATGTTCGAGAAATTGATTGTATTTGGAGAAACTGAAAAATATCTCGCATTAGAGCTCCTATCGAATTGATTCACGTGGATAGGAAAACATAGTTGCAAGGATCATAAACGATGCCCCATCATTCATCCCAGACAAAAGCTCCAAATCCAGTCCATGCTAGCAAATTACCAAGATGATACTGGAAAATTGATGAGTGTTCCCAAAGAACTAAATAATACATCTTAGGATCACTAATTTAGGTAGTCCGATCAATCACTCTATCCCCCTTTGCCTGGTAGACATTTCCGCGGATCCCACCAGTGGGACCCGTCGCGCTGGAAAGAATCAGCCTTAATTGTGTGCGACGGGTTTCACCGGTGAGACCCGCGAGAATTCGTGAAGATTCCATAAATAGATGTCAAAACTGATAACATTACAAAGGGTTTGACTCTCATATGTGCAAAATCACGCGTTTGTACTCTCTCGCACTCTGGGTCAGAATGCTGGTTTTCACCTCTGCAGTGAACGTGTTAAGCTTGTGAGCGTGAATGAGTTGATTAATCTTGTCTTAGTTTTGGAGTACAAGTTCTCACTCAGGCTAGTCGTTCGTATGTGCGTCACGATGTCAGTGTTGTCAACAATGGAGAATTAAATATGAGGAGCTTGTTCTAAATGTCATCATCTACTTTTGAAATAATCTACCAATATATACCCGCTCGATAACCCACGAGAGTTCCACGTCCACTCAATAACATCAAATTGATTCAGTGTAATGAGCTTATTTTTGCGTCCAATGCTGATTCATGCAGAATGAAATATTTTCGATTCCGAATTGCTATTGATGATATCCGGGTATGAATCAAATTAGGGATCTCAGCTGAAAAATAATAGGAATGGATCCTCAGTATCACAACAGCTTCAAAATTATCCTTTCTATCATATCTAGCTATCCCTGTATAAAATCCCAGTCTACAATCTGATATTAGCATTTGTCGAATCATCATTCTGTAGCAGCCAATGAATATCGCACTGTCGATCCGTCAAAAATTACCCTGTCTGGTTCCCAAAGGTGCAATGCGACAAACAAGCTCAAAAAAGTCGTATCGATCTCACTCGAATGTCAGCTATCCCTTTCGTTGAAGAACGAGATCCGACAGTGCCTCGTCTGCGTCTGTCGCATCACTTTGGATGACCGCTTGGCTAACGAGACGTATCTGTCTGCAGTGACCCGAGAGTGCAATATGCCTGCGTTGCTACTTTTTTCAGATTAATTGAAATTCTTATCCCTTCAATTTCCGATGAACCGATTCTTCTGTAACGTATCAGTGACACGTTAGTTTTGAATTAAAACATATTCGTTAATCTATGCAAAGATTGGGTGAATCTTGAAGTTGGAATTATTATAGAGGATATGACCAGGAATGAGAATTCGATCAAATTTTGATTAACCGTGGAGAATGATGGACGAATATTTCCGAAATCGTTGGAACAATGAGAATCGATCGATGTTCATGTCATCATCCGACTTTTCTCAGTTCTAATGGATCTCATTTAGATTTTCAACTACAGAATGTTTTATTGACCAATCAATATGTCAGGAAATTTTTTGTGAGTATTTGGGTATACGCGGAACATCAAAAACTATCAGAAAAATTGGGGAAGTGGTAAATTTTAAGAATTAGAGGGATTCATGCCTCACACTTTTTTACCATTCCTCCTTTCGGCATTCAGTTCTGAGTTATTAAAAGTTGTGATGAAAGTAGGATTAGAATGCTTATTCTCACAATTATGCTCAAGTTTGATCCGTTGTGTAATGAAGATATTATTCTTAAATATCTTCCGAGCACGATTTTTTCGTTTCCCTATCACTTAAATTTTTCGTATCTCACAAAGAGGAACACGGGGTCCGGGTAACCAAATCTCACCAAACTTCTTCCATAGTTTTGTGTCACCTAGAATATGAAGAATCCAAAGTAACTCCGTCAAATGGGCCTCCTAGCTAGAGATAAAAGCAAAAACGTTAGCGTTGCCAGTATATCTATATATCACTTTTTTACATTGATCCATATGAGCAATACTAATCCCAGTGCCTGTAACTTAGACAGGAGGCCCATTTGACAGAGTTACTCTACATCCTTCATATTCTAGGTGATACAAGGTTGTAAAAAAAGTCTGATGAGATTTGGTGACTTGCACGTTGTGAGTCCCTCTTGTCAGTCCAATTTCTGTGGCAAACAGATCAAACTAAGAGGCGTGAGTCCGTTCGAAAAAAAATCAAGGGAAATGGGTAGTGGGAAAATTTTCTATCAGTTTGTAAATTCAAATTATTGTTATGTTTCTTGCTAGCGATTTTTTTCTCATACGATTTGTGATTACTGTTCCATATGTTCTTGGTGATGTAGTTACAATTCTACGATTATATTAGATATTATTGCGTACAATGCCATCTGTGGACTCACGCCCTTCCCTCTGACCAATCAATTTTCGAGATCAGTGAAGTGGGCTGATGCCCTCCTTTTCATTCCATTTTCTTACAAGTAACACAATCTTGGATCCTGGAGAGTGCATATGGGTATGATGAAAAATGATTAGAAGAAAATTTTAAAAATTCGCTTTTATGTGAACCGTTGAGCACAATAGCATGTCAAAATTTGAAGAAAATGAAAACCGTTATCTACATTTTTGTCATAAACAAAGGGTAAATCAGTTGATGTCCAGCTTCACGAATTCCATGATTTCAAGATATCAAAATGGTAAAAGCGTGGGTTGTAAACTTGACAAATCGAGAGTAGTTTTCATCAATCAACCCACGCTTTTACCATTTTGATATCTTGAAATCATGGAATTCGTGAAGCTGGACGTCAACTGATTTACTCTATGTTTATGACAAAAATGTAGATAACGGTTTTCATTTCCTTCAAATTTTGACATGCTATTGTGCTTAACGGTTCACATAAAAGCGAATTTTTAAAATTTTTTTTCAATAATTTCATTTTCTCAATTTCAGTTCAATTCCTAATCGCTTGGAATATAGAACATGAATGAAGGATATCAATATCAGCTGGAATCTTGAGATATTTTTCTTAAGATTCCTTGGGTATTTATTTTTGCTCAAGCGCTTCAGAATGAAAATTGATAAAAAGTGGAATAAATTAGTCAGCTATGGCTGATCAGAAATAATTTCTCATCTGATGGTGAGCATACCAATAATTCTGAATTGATTCACAAGCTATAGTCAAATCACATTCAAGAGGCTGCATTACCCTTCATACTAGAGTATGAAGACATCCAACGATATACTAATTTATCATCAGGACATCTCCATCCGTTAAGATCATATGATACATCACATGACAAAACTCGAGCATGGATGATCATACTCCTAAATCAGTAGAGTTAATTTGATAAGAATCAGAATGAATCTTGAGCCCAATATAATATGGTATGCTATACCTGAATGGTTGGACCCATGAAAAATCAACGAAAAGAGATTGTTGAATCTCTGTGATGCAGCAAGAAATGACAGGAGGCATCCTCAATGGTTCAAATAAACAAATTCGTAATGCGTAGAGCCACTGTGACTATTTTAATTTTGAATGTAGTCCATTCCGTCATTCATCTGAAGTTTCTTGAATCATACAATACTAATAGTGGGGAGAAAGTCTGATTTCAATAACAAATCAAAAAGCACACAGTGTCCCATGAAATATCATTCATCACCTTGATTGTGCTTCATAACTTGAAGACCAAGATTTTGGCTCAGTGCGCTTACTGTATATACACAACAAAACTTGATTGCACACCGAGGCCTCAACTTCCTCACAGAGCCTGCAAAAAGATGAAACCATTCAACTTTTAGAGGTACCTATTCTTTCTTATCTGCTGACACTTATCACAAACTTATTGGTCACGTGTGGTGGACAAGAACTTTTGATGAGACCATATGGGTATAACGAGGTCACATGCAGAAAATTTGTGAGAATCCAATAAATGGGCGAGATCGACCGCACTTTGAGAACTGCTGAAAACTGAGAAACATCAAATCAGCACAATAACAGCACTAAAAGCAGCAATACAGCCAGCAGCAGCCAGGCTGATGACAGGACAGCATCGCGTGGCACTGGCAGCACTTCGAGGGGGTTATGGGTCCTACACGCAGTTGTTATGCTCGTTATTTCTATTCGTTTATAATCATTATGTTTTGATTAACCCATAGGCGCCGTATGGATCCTGCAGGACCCATGCACAATACGTTCGATTTGGTATATTTGAATCAATATTTTATGCCTCTCAACATTCAGTCATCTTGTTCAACGCCATACCTAATTCTTTTGTGTGGTTATTGAGGCCTATCAACAGGCTCCAAGTTTTGATATCACTCTCAAAACATCATTCGGGCAGAAATTCAAATCGATAAAAATGACCCGTCATTGTACGGAGCGTATGTTGCATTTTTTGAGTTACCAACCGGGTTTGATTTGACGGGGCTCTTCAGTGGTGTGAACAACACTCCTTCGACCAAGAGTGCATCTCTAGAATACTCATAGATAACCAAAATTATGTGGAATTTCATTATGATGCTTCACATGACTGACCTTAAAACCAATGTTCCAGAGTGTTTCATGGGATTCTACGTGCCATTGCGCCTAATCGGAGCCTTCAAAGATTCGAGTTAACTCAAAAAATAAAATATCAACCCGTTTTTAGATGGTCTCGGTTTCTATGGGTTAATCAAAGCTAGAAAGAGTGAAATTTCTAGGGTATGCGAAGAATCGAAGAATTGCGTCGGCTGCTGTGATATATTCTAAAGCGAGGCTCTTGCTTGCTGATCGCGCGGATAAATATGCAATGAGGAAGAGAGACTCGTCCGATGCTGCGCATTAACCCATTTCGCGTTGACACAATGTTTAAACGCGCAGAGCCCGAAACTAACACAAATGCACGCGAACCGTAATCATTGACTCGCTCACACATAGATTTTGGTGACAAGATTCCGTCCGGCCACGGCCGAGTTCAATAAAAGCAAATAAAAATGATGGAAAATTTCAAGTAGAACGCCGTGGATATCTTCACTCAGAAATCATTGGAGTTGGACTTCTACCTTTTCCTGAGACCACCACGGGTATCTTGTCATTATTATCATCATCATATCATGTTGTTATCATTATCATTATCATTATCATTACTGTTCTTAATTTTTCTCAAAGCTGATCAAAATCAATAGGTGAGATCCCATCCCAAAGTTCCTAAACTAGGATGATTGCAGGAACAGGAAAATTCCCGCGCGATACAGGCAAGATTCATCATATCGATCGAGTGATAAACTCATTCAAACGTTCATGCAGTACATCGATGGCCAAGAGTAAGAAGGAACTATCTGAAAACGTAAGACTTGAACGGAACTATCTGGATTTGTCTGGTTCAAAAGGAACTATCTGAACATTCTGTTTTAGAAATGAACTATCTGTGAATTCCTCTACAAATAGTCCCTTTTCAACCAGAAATTCACAGATGGTTCCTTTCCAAAACAGAAATTTTCAAATAGTTCCTCTACATCAGACGAATTCAGATAGTTCCTTTCAACTTTCACAATTCTAGATAATCCCTTCTGACCAAAAATTCATAGATAGTTCCTTTCTAGAACAGAAATTTTCAGATAGTTCCTTTTGAATCAGATAAATCCACATAGTTCCTTTCAACTCTTACGATTCTGTATAGTTCCTTTCAGTCAAAAATGTATAGATACTTTCTTTTAACCCAAAATTTTCAGATAGTTCCTTCTAACCAGACATTTACAGATAGTTCCTTTCAAGTCTTACGATTTCAGATCGTTCCTTTTCACTCTGAGCCATCTATATTCTTCCAACTCATAGTGTGTAGACTATATACACGTACGTGAATATAGATATCTCTCTATGATCTACTTGCCATGTGAACAATCTCGCTTGGCCTTTACCTTTAGTACTGCTCATATCGGCCTTTGGAAACGTTCCATAGTAGCCACGTGGAAGCCAAAATGAATCGGATAAAACGCACTCCATTTCTTTATAGTTTTGATTCGATTGAACATTCAATATTTGATACTCTCTCCACTATTCGTTCAAAAACTAGTGCAGGAACTTCATTAGTACCGAAACCACCGAGACTCTCGCGAGACTGGCGGATAGAGTCGAGACTGTCCAATGAGTGCCTCGGTCTCGCCGAGAGAAAAGATCCCTCAGTCCCGGTCTCGGCCTCGGTCTCGATTTTCGAGACGAGATGAGACTGAGACCGAGACTAGTCTCGATCTCGTGGAAGCCCTAATTTCGTGTCAAAAACTGCCAAAGAAACTTTCATAGACAAAATTTATTTTCGGCTATCAGAGGAAGGTTTATTCCATGAGCGTGGAGATTCGAAAAATTTTGAAGCGTTAAATGGTAAGATTTTGGAGTGAAATATAACCTAAAACATTCTCGAACTGACCCCGCCTCCCATCTCAGAGTGTATGAAATAGCTATTCAACGAATTTTCAAAATAATCAATTTTCTAAAATACGTTCACAATACTTGAAAATTGCATCCTACCCTGTTAATACATTCCATAATTTTATTCCACTCCTCTTCAGAAACTAACATTTTCAAAAGATAAAAGACCAGTCACAGCACGGGGGTCAAGCTACACTGACGGAGATATACGCAAGGATCAAGCACTGCTTCTCGGTGCAGCTCGTAAAAGCTCGCTCTATCTATAAAAGTGCCTGCAAGGCCCTAACCAGCCACGCGTACAGTCGTATAACTCGGGATATATACACTGCAATCCCTCTTTCTCTGTCTAGTTCTGTGGATGACATGACGAGAAATATATTGCCTTCACAACATCAAAAAGCTCACATATATAACGCTGCCATAGCCCAGTATTTGTGTGTTATATTTACTCGGATACGTTTTCGTGTACTCATTTATGCTCGTTTTAGCCGAATTAACATCGCTTTATTATGTGAGTACCTCTTGTTCTTGTTGATATGTCGACTTTATTGTATAACAAGATATGTGTGTGTGTGTGTGTGTGTGTATGTGTGTATGTGTGTGTAGCAAGGTTTACGGAGTGCTTAAAAGGCGGAGATCGTTTATTGCAGTAAAGGACTGCTTATAGAATGGTGAGAGCGTGTATTACGACCTTTGAGAGAAGTTGATGTCTTTTGGTTTATTTCCGGTTATAGGTAGGTGGAGGGGGGAGAGGGGTGGAGGGAATGTATCGAAGAGAGGTGAAGAGAGGAGTATCGATACTGTTCATTTTGAGTTTGAAAAAGCGATGTTGTAGATGGTAGCGCTTCGAGATAGTATTGGGAAAAGCTATCCGTTAATAGGTTTTGTTATAGGCACGTAGTTGTTCAATGGTGGACTTGATGAGCTTTTGGGCCGAAGCGGTAAATTTAAAATTTTCAAATCATGAGGAGGAGGGTATCGTAATTTTGCGGAAGTATTCATAGCGGCTGGTTCTGCAAGTTTTAAATTTTTGAGATCTGATTTTTATCTCCGTAGACAAAAGGTTTGGGGATAGTGATCTTTCATATCAAGAGATGAGTAGAATCTAGGTAATTTTTGCCAAATGAAGTGATCTCAAAAAAATGTGCGTGGTGACCATGCGCGCAGGAAGGTGAAACCAACAAGGTGATGGATGGATGGATGGATGGATGGATGGATGGATGGATGGATGGATGGATGGATGGATGGATGGATGGATGGATGGATGGATGGATGGATGGATGGATGGATGGATGGATGGATGGATGGATGGATGGATGGATGGATGGATGGATGGATGGATGGATGGATGGATGGATGGATGGATGGATGGAGGGACGGACGGATGGATGGATGGATGGATGGATGGATGGATGGATGGATGGATGGATGGATGGATGGATGGATGGATGGATGGATGGATGGATGGATGGATGGATGGATGGATGGATGGATGGATGGATGGATGGATGGATGGATGGATGGATGGATGGATGGATGGATGGATGGATGGATGGATGGATGGATGGATGGATGGATGGATGGATGGATGGATGGATGGATGGATGGATGGATGGATGGATGGATGGATGGATGGATGGATGGATGGATGGATGGATGGATGGATGGATGGATGGATGGATGGATGGATGGATGGATGGATGGATGGATGGATGGACGGACGGACGGACGGACGGACGGACGGACGGACGGACGGACGGACGGACGGACGGACGGACGGACGGACGGACGGACGGACGGACGGACGGACGGACGGACGGACGGACGGACGGACGGACGGACGGACGGACGGACGGACGGACGGATGGATGGATGGATGGATGGATGGATGGATGGATGGATGGATGGATGGATGGATGGATGGATGGATGGATGGATGGATGGATGGATGGATGGATGGATGGATGGATGATAGATGCATGATGGACGGGTGGATGATGGATGAATGGATGGACACATAACCCATTCATCTATCCATCCTCCCACCGACCATCGCTCCATCCATACACGCATCTGTCCAACCAGCATCCATCCTTCGATCTATTCATCGACCCCATGAATCATCCATCCATCAAGCCATCATCCATTAGTCCACCGTCCTATCCATCCTCAATCACTCATGTGACCATCCACCATATTCTACCCCCCCCCCCCCCCCCCCACACACGTAGGTAACCTGATATGCAGGAACGGCACGGACAGATTGTGATAATCCACATTGGTTGAATATTCAACCAAACTGGTGGAAGTTTTTCGAAAAGATTTTCTACATTGTATTAAAAATCGATCAAATTGACTAAAGAAGAACATTTTTCATGTCGTGTTGCTTTGAGTACTTGCCTCCTCCAATAAACCAACTCACTTTTGAAATTTGCGGACTCATTATCCGCAAATCTTATGGAAAAAAAACCATTCACAAGGTTGATAAGAAGTTGTATGCCAAAATATCTCCAACCTCAAAATTTAAAGTCACAAAGTACTCCAGTAACAGATTCCATAAGATTTCATCACCACTTAACCTTACTGTCATCCAAAATTCACGCAACCTCCATCAAATGCCATGTCACATCTTTTGATCGCACATGTACCACCTAAAATCGGGCCAGGTTGGCTCGTTCTCACTCTCCTTAAAGCCTAATTAGCGTCGGCGTCTCTTTGTGCTTTATAAAGCACTGCTTGCCGTCTGGCTGGTATATATATATGATACGAAATATAGCACATTGAGGTAGAGAGAGAGAGAGAGAGAGAGAGAGAGTCACTCTCAAGAGAGCTTGACTCTCTCTTCCTTTTGATGCTGCGACTCTATAACCGGACCGCATAAGTGGAACCCCTGAATGTGACCTAAGCAGAACTTGACGCTCAGACCACTTGTTATCGCTTGCAACAAATTCACTCTCTCTTCGGTCTTTGCACCCGGATCTTTCTACCTTCGCATTTTTTATTCTTCATTTTCTCAGTCATGAGGTGTGCGTGACATTTCGAACAGATATTCATTTGGATTGGCGTGCTTTAGTTGTTAGGTATTTTTTTTGTATTCTACATGTGCTTGAAATCATATTCTTTCATATTCAAGTCATTGGAGTGACTCATACGTTCGCGCGATCAGTGATTCTATTCCTCACTCAAGGTATGGTTATGGTTCCTGTTGCTCGCAGCTAGCGAGCTATTTAATGTGAGTTAGCAATGCACACTCGTGCGACGCACCACATTGCTTTGTATATAGTCGTGTAATATAAGTTTTAAATCAAGGATTTTCTCGACTTGTGTTATTTTCGAACCTGCACCACCACATCATCCTATAATATCATCGTAATTCAAAACATTTGGTCCTTCGAGCCGGATATCATCAGCGGCAGTAACATCGGAGCAGTGAACGTGGCGATTACGTCGCAAGGGTGTGAGCGCTACTCAACATATCAGACGTTCTGGAGCGGCATTGAGAACAGCAGCAATCATCAACGAGGCATTTGCCTCTCTGCATCCACAACATCGCACTATTCGATATCGTGATAGTGCACATCACACGAGATGAGGAAGAAAGAGTTCGATCAGATGGCAGTTTGTTTACATCATCGACGTGGCTATTTCTGCATCGCCTTCTGCTAGGCAACCAGTGTCGCAGATGATAGGCTACGCAGAAGCTGCCTAGCCTATCATCTGCGACCGAACCTCTCTTCTGTGATAAGGCTACCTGTGGATGTTGCGTTTGCCTGTGCTCATCACGATCGGACGATTTTGACAGCCGTCCAAATATCTCGCCGTCTTTACACCACAATCGGTTCCGATATTTTTCAGAGCATCTCTCAACATAGATGGATCCTTAATTTCTAACTCTGTTGGAATGTGCCATCTGTGTTCAATATTTTCATGGGTCTTGAACTTCGTCAAGACTTCTCAGTGCATGGCATCTTGTCATCGGGTTTCCAGTTTCATCGGAACATTTCGCCATGCAATACTTCTCCATGGGTCTTGAGCTTCATCAAGACATCTCTCGCAGGGATGGTCAATTACTTCAAGCTTCGTTGGAATATGCCATCGTGCATCAAATCATCATGGGTCTTGCTCTTTGGCAAGACATCTCGTCGCACGGAAGAAATTCTATCGGTTTTGAATCTCGCCGAAACATCTCACCGTGCTCAGCATATCAGACGTGTTTTGGCTCTTATCAGGATATTTCACCAAGCAGCTTCATCTTCTAATCATCAGTTAGTTGCAAAATATCGCCCGCCAAAGGCATCAATTGAAATCATCATTGGTCAGACTGACCAAAGAAGGCGGAATTTTTAAAATCATATTCTTACATATTCAAATCATTGGAGTGACTCATACGTTCGCCCGGTCAGTGATTCTATTCCTCACTCAAGGCATGGTTAGGTTCCCGTTGCTCGCAGCTAGCGAGCTATTTAATGTCAGTTAGCAGCCGCACACTCGCGCGATACACCACATTGCGTTGGATATAGTCTTGTAATATAAGTTTTATACCAAGGATTTTCTCGACTTGTGTTATTTTCGAACGTGCACCACCACATCATCCTACATTATCATCGTAATTCAAAACAACATGGAATGGGTGTGGAAGGTTGTTGAGTTCACTTAATTTAGAGGTTATGTGGGATGGTATGAGGGCAGTAATTTCATAATGGTGAGAGCGACTATTTGTTGATTGACTAATGTGAACATTTTGATCGTTTTTCGATGTTGATGACATGTGAATCATTCACATTGAGAGTACTGTGGCATCAACTGTGATTTATTGGCGGAGTAATGATTGTTGAGCTTTGTCATATTTCGACGAGAATCATTACATTCTGGTCTTATATCAATTTGTATTCAGTTGTGACAAAGAAATATTGCTAATCCAATTATCTTTCTCAGAACTGTTACATTATTGAGAAGATAACGAGACAGCTCAGACTGTTTTGTTTACGAGACAAATCATACAATCGTACGATCCAAACTCTTTTCTCAGTGCATTACAATGACATCAAAGTGCTACCTGAATAATGAAAGATAATTTTTTTTTGCAATTTCGTGCGCAAAGTTGTGCATAAATCCAACTCCTCTTCATTATAAGCAATGCGTGAAGTGATGCGGAAAAGACTTCCCGCACAGTTTCACATTTACGAACTGTGCGTAAAATTCATTTCTCGCACAGATTGCAATGCGTGAATGTAAATTCTCGCACAGGTCACTTGGCATATCTGTGAGATGTTTGACGATCTCGAGAGTCTTTTCCGATCCATGAAATTGAACGGTCCAAAACGTTCCAAGTTAGTTAGTCCAAGTTTTAATCAGTTCTCGCCACCATCTAATCACATTCTTTTGATAAGAATGTCCGTGATAGAGATGACTGATGAGTTTATAGGGTGAAGGCACTAGTAGCCGCTCTCTTGAGGAAAATTACAAGTTTATAATTTTACTGGAGATCCAGGGATGACTCTATTCCTTCAAAACCTCAACTCATATATACTTTGGGTGCTCAAGAATGCAGTCGAATTTTTTTTGGAGCGTTAAATTGAAATGACAATTATTGATGAGCAATTGATATAATAATTGTAGAATCGCTAGCAGCCGCCCGCCTATCTAAATTGCCCATCTCAGCGCTAGTAGCCGCTCACCCATTTATTTTTTGAGAAAATATTTCTTTTCTTTCCTGATCGTTGGGAGCTCTTCTTTGAACATTTATCTATCGTATACAAAAAGTTCCGGAACGTTCAATACTCCCAATTTGTCTTATGAGAATTTCTTCTGAAAGTAGTTTTACTGACAAAGGTATAGGCTAATATGGCAAAACAGTGCTAATTTCCACAGTGACTCTGAAAAAAAAATTCTCAAAACTCACTGCGTCGTTTTTCATACATTTTCTCGCATTGATTCCATACATGGCATGTCCAACTGTGATCCCATACACTCACAATACTTATACTGACCAAAAATACTTAGTTATTGCAATAACAACGTCAAAATGGGCGGCTAATGGGGGTGGGCGGCTACTAGTGCCACCACCCTATTCCATTCTGATGTTCGAAGAGATGTTCAGTTTTGATCAACCTAGAAAAAACTCTGAATGTATGCTCTAATGATGGTGTATACTCAACCAACGAAAACAGATATTTAGTTTAATGCTCAGAACTCTAATCTTGTCTTCAGTTATTTGAATTTTGTAGGTAAGTCATTAAAATCATAAAAATTCTGACTAATCTAATTCAAAGACTTGTCATTTAATAACTCACCAAAGAATATCAATTATTGGGAATGATTCTCTTGGAATGATCCAATTATCCATCTGTACACCTTTGAATTTTTGATTATTCAAAAACCAACTATGGTTGGAATTGTGCAGTGTCTACGGAATACTTATGAGAGGAAGACTTTTTTAGACCATTTTCAGAACTTTTTTTCCAGTCGGCTCCGCCCCCTGCACCCCCGCCGGGGCTCCGCCCCGGACCCCGTCCCCCCTGCCCCGTTCACGGCTTACGTAGACGCAGTGATACAACTTTGCGCACTAATTGCAAAAAATTATATACGCAACACGTGCGAGAAGTTTCCGCACTCGTTGCCGACTCGTGCGAGTCGCGAAGCGAGCGTGCGTGAATGTGTACTTCTGGGTGTGCGTGAAGTTCAAAACTGTGCGTGAATTTTACTTCTCACATTCGATCGGCAACTTGTGCGGAAATCGCCCTTCTCGCTTTTGTTGCGTAATGTACTATTTTCCTCTGATCAATCGAACAAAAAACAATGATTCCTGAATTGTCTTCCCAATCAAGATCGGATTATTTTTGCTCCACAAACTGATTGGCTAGAAAAGGAGAACTCGGTACAAAATTGTGGTGTTGAGTGACCGTTGACGGAAGTTCGTGCGAATATGGGCTCAAACGATCTGACGAAGGGCCAGACAAGAATCCGAAAAAAAATTGTCCGATTCTCAAATACTTCTCAGAAAAATGCCTCGTGTTTGGGGCTAATACGAGTGCTTGTTTTGAATTGATTAGAATATTTCACTCCCTACTCTGAAAATAATTCTGTTACGAACTTACATGCTGCTACATTTCATAGAAATGATTTATTTGAGTGATCAAGTATTGTATTCGATTGTTCGAATTTCCACCTAGAGTTCTTTGGAAACAACCTTATCGATAGCACCATTGATCTACGATGATCAAAATAATCAAATCATCACAATCCACCAAATCAATAAACTTTGAGAAGATTCCATTTGGATTGCTTTGGATCATTACTGATTGATTTCCCTGCTCGTTGGTGAATGATGTAGACAAAAAATACCTCCATGCTTGATCTTCACGAGCAACCTCTTATTGGGCAATTTTCCGACCTTTCGACTTTTTTCATAGCCTAAAAATAGCTGAAAGTCGGCAAATTGCCCAATAAGAGGTTGTTTATGAAAACCAAGCATAGGAGTAATTTTTGTTTATAAGGTAAGTGTACTCAATTTGCTCCCGTTAAGCCATCTTCTTGATAACTTTGGTCTACCTCAATAATTTTCAATGTGCTCTAGCTTATTTGAAAAAAGCTTATTTTAAGACCTTTGAAATAAATTCGAAGACGTTCAAATCCAATCAACTGGAGCCGAGCTGTCTTAACTTTTCCAAAAAGTGATTTTTTACAGTTTACAAAATGGTATACCCAACTCGCCCCTATTGAGGCATTTCCCCCAACAACTCTGGTCTACCTCAATATTTTCCAACGTATTTAAGCTCCTTCTGAAGCTTGTTTCAGGACCTTCAAAATGCACTAAGTTACATCCGATTTCGATAGATTGGAGCAAACTGTCTAAATTCTTCCAAAAGAAATCATGGAAATCGGCCATAGAGTGTTTTTATCGCCGTGCACACATATTTGGAGCTTTTCGCCGGTCCAAAACACTCTTTCCGATCTATTCTGACACGATAAACACGTTCTGAGTGGTAAAAAAGTCGTATTGCACGCCCTTTCGAGATAAACATATGGGGACATGTTAGGTACACTCCAATGTTGGCATCCTCGTTTACAAATCGTCTCCGTGTTTTGCACATAAAACAGCTCCATATTCAAATTTTGCAATTTTAAGGAATGGATTTTGAAGGTCTTGAAACAAGAAATCGAATGCGCTAAGGTACGTTAAGATTGGTTGAACTCAAAAAATTTGGCATTAATTTTACTGAACGCAATTCCCTCGGTGCTCTCTTAGCTGAGCAATCACGAAAAATGGAAAAATCACTTTAGATTTCCTGGAGAACGCAGAAATGATTCGGGGCTGATGCAAACTATTCACTTTCTCATATTCTAACATAACAAACGTAAAAAAATATGCGGGAAGGTCAACGAGTGCTCATTCCCGAGATCGGCATATAGGGGCAAGTTGGGTACACTTACCTTAGATTTGAATCATCGTCTCCACAGATTCTAATTCAATAGTGAGATCACCGTATCATCTCAATATCAGATCAATAGAGACCTTCAGATGGAGATTTATAGTGTGATAAATCTCTATCTGACGATGATTGATAATAATGAGCTGCCTCATCATTCTTATTCTAGAGATTCCTCCCATGTAGTCTTTCCACATGTCCACAATGTAAAAATGACCCAAAACATGTAACAAACTATCTGAAATTCTGAATATTTCACGAAGTTTCACCCTAAAAATCACCAAAAATTATCCTTGTTGAAACCAGGCCAAAAAAATATCTAACATATATAACACATCATGTTGTATGTGAAAATCGATGTAATATGCATTGGCATTAGCCTCTTTCGATAAGAGCTTAGCTGATCTCACATCATTTTATATATAGGAAAGTGGAAGCTCATACATCATCGTATCGACTCGACAAGTATACGTATACGAGCATCAGAGTGAGAACAAGATAGGAGGAAAGGGTGGGAATCGGGTTGAGCGTTATTTCCCGCATCAATTGAATATCATCTGCACGAGTAATGGGCATCTCTCGCAAATGTCATACTAGCGTGAAATTCCTTCCTTCTACTTCCACACAACACAATACACACACGAATACACGCAAATTCACACATACACACACAAATACACACAAATTCACACACACACGAATACACACAAATTCACAAACACACACACACACACGAGGTCTCCGACTCGAAAAGAAAATTTCCCTACCTGCCTCCGCAATGTTCACTACGAGCATTGTGAATGTTATCTGGCTGGCTGTCAACGTTCTAGCCTTTCTACTCTACTCTGGCGTCTGCACTTATACCGTCTGCTCTATCGCACCTTATCGGATGCAACGCCCCATGAGCGTCCACGATTTCCCACGTGGCAGCTTGCGATTTTCTCATCAACAATCTCCTCTACCACCTAACCATATACACCCCTTGGTCTATTCAATTAAATACAAAAGCAACGCCTCTTGACTGGCACGCCCTACTTACAATTTCTCTTCTACTTCCTTTTTTTTTTACTTTCTCTTGATTATAGTTCTACTCAACTGTCACATGTGTCTACGTGTTTGTAAAATTTCTGAAGTCTCAAATTTTGAAGTTGAAAAAGAAGGATACCGATTTTAGCCTTGTTTTAACATCCGATATTGAAGTATTACACATTTTTTTTTTTTATATCGGACGTGGTAGTGAGCATAGTAGGTAAGTTGTACGTGAGTTCGATGGTCAGGTTTAAACCATCTGGTCTGCAAGCTTTGATTAAAGCTCGGAAGCTCTGAGAGTAAATGTTTTCGATGCGGTGCAATTTCAGCACTGACTGCTTTTGGTGGTATCGAGCTCATGCGTGTGTAATATTTCTCTGTATTTCTCTAGATTGACCACACCTTGAATGGGTTGCAAGCTTGAAATTGCAAAAAGGAATGTGTTGTGTTCAGAATATGTGGTTATGATCCTCCAGAATCGTGTTTGAATGTATTGTTTATTGTCCTGGATAGGAATTCACCTTCAAAATTTATTCTCAAGCATGATCCCGATCCTTTTGGCACTTCATTGATTTCCTTTATGCTCAAAGGAGAGAATTGTTTTGAAGATATCAGCTCACGATTCGAAGGGAGTTGAATTAATGCACCTATGTCTTGACTGGAATAATGATGCCTTAACTCATTACTAGAACTCTAAAACGCGCGCGTTGCGCGCGGATGGTTACGATGACTTAAAATTCTGCGGAACATACGGTAAAAGCTATTGTGTTTGAAAAAAAAATTACGCAGGTATATATGGTGCTAGAACAAATATCATATAGTATAAAAATATGGAATGGAAATGTCATTTATTTATATGTTTATCTATCTAACATGCCTCGAAAACGAAATTTATGAATTGCTGATTGAAAAATTCACGACTGTCTGAGGTATTTTTCGAATGATCTTGAAAAACTATTCGATCTACGAAGTGCGCGCGCTGCGCGCGCATGGTTCAACCGCCAGTATGGTGTGGGGTCAAAGAACTATCCAGTTTTTATAAATATTATTGAGGGTGACCATCAAGGAAAGAAGATCATTTTGAGAACCGGAGAATTCAACTCAACTCCAAAATCAATGCTTTAAATTTATGCAACGCTTGTGCATGAAAGTTTCAATTTTCACGTAAAATATGTGGGTTTCCAATTCGATTGAGATTTTCGAAGGTTTTTACTCATTTTCGGATGGAGACATATTTCTCTCCTCCTCCTTTTTCTTCTCTAAATCGGCTATAAAAGAAAAAAGGAAACATTTTTCAATAATGCACAAAGATCAGCCAATCAGCCTTAGTGAAGCGAGAATTTCTTGAATGCTTCTGTAGAAATTTTTTTCACTCCACAAATGAAAAATTTTGGATCGACTATTTAGAATTTGATTGATCATTATCTGGAAATGAGAAAGTTATTGAACCTCCTACAATTTCAAAAAATACATTATTCACAAATAAAAAAGTCCTCAATTCATTCGGTCCAATTCAGAGCCATCCACCAACTGAAGAGTTGTTTTACGCATGAGAACTTGAAGAATTATGATATTCAACATTCACAAAGAGAATTTTAGTTGATCTACCTCAGTCACAAAATTTGATACAGGTAATTTAAGAATCATGTTGAAACATTTATCATTCACGAAAAAAATTCTAGCCAATCTGGCCCAATCAAAAAACAGTGTAGATCCAACTTCGAAGTGGGTATGAATCATTTTGAGAATTTAGATAAGCGTTCCTGAGATCTTTTCGATCGTTGAAGGACGATGAATTAAATATCAGAAAATAAATCTTCAAATGATTACCATTAACTTCATTATTACACGGGATATCCGATATTCCTGTTGTCGGTCAAACAGCAATCTACTTTCCTATCACTCATTCAGTGCGCGATCCGATTAATACATGCAGGTGTAATAAAACCCGATATTGCCACCGAGACTAGACTGCCACGACGCCTACAGGTCAGCCGCAGCACCTCAGTGCAGCCAGCTTATGAAGCGATCGCGCGGACTCGTCCGGTTGCCTTAGCACACGGTAGTGTGTAAATATTCATAATACTATCATGCTTGATCAATTGTGTCATCGAAACTTGTGAAAATCGAAACTAGAAGTGGTCCCGCATGCATTGTGTAGGCCGTTGGTTGTCGTCGGCAGAGTGATTTCGTGCTTTAATGATAAATGTTGTGACACTCGCCGATTCCGCACAGGTTACCAGAAGACGCGAGCAGCGACCGGACAGTCAGCAGCGAGCGCGTTTTTGCGTGTAGAAAACCTCATTGTATCTCAATTCCTAATCCTTAGATCGAGTTCATGATTGAGATGGTCATTGTCTAGTCAATGCTCTTGCAGATGCATCTTGCACAACCTCCTGGCATCGCTTCGATAAATTGAGAAAAATTGTTGAAAAATACGTGTTTACGCTCTCGCGCGCCGTGACTTTCTATCGAAAAAAGTAAGCGACAAAGTGTCTAGAAAAGATTTTCTCTGCACATGATCCGATTCAGAAACGTGTGAGCTTCCACCACCTCAAATTTGATAGCAATCTGACAATCAGAGGGAGACCAAGAGGAACATTTCTAGATCTTCTCATGTTAGCTTATACAAGAGAGTCCGCGTGATTTTGCGCAGGTAGTGCGCGCGGCGCTCACCATGCGAGCGTCGGTAGAGTCGGCTATCCCCTCCAACTCAAGTCTCGGTGGCAATAATGCGCAGGCGCGACAATCGCCTGCTCAATGTTGACAACGAATCAGACAGAACTGGATAGAACGCTACATTGCATGAGTTCAGATGCTTGAAACTCATCGTTACTTTTTTTTCGATAAATTGGAAATAATCAACCGATATAATAGTTCGGCTATGTAGATAGCATGATTGGATACTTTCAACTATATTGAAACACCTATAAAAACATTCAAATAATACAATGTCATTAATCCACAGCAACACACATTGAGACGACTCGTAAGTGGCGCGCGAAATCTCGATCGGAACGCCTCGAATCTCGAATATCGAAGTTATCCTTTAATAATATAAGACTGATGTTGAGCGATCTATCAAATGCATCATTTCATGATACATCATGATAAAAAAAAACAATCTTTAGAGCATGCGAAACCTTGGATACTGTTTAGAACAGTAGTGATAGTTCAACGATCAATGATCTTAAACAAACTTTCAAGTTCTCCAATACCAAATGAACTCAATAGTTGACCAACCTATTTCAACAATCACCAGTAACACTAGCACGCAATCATCTGTGATAAGTCCAAAATGATCCGTAACATTGGATTTAACGGGCAGCTCATTACCACCATTCCATCACTAGCGAACTTTAGAGGATAAATTGTGACGGTCATTAGATCATTCATCATCAGAGAGTATTCAGTTATTCAAAAAATATGATTGAGGACATGACAATCACCCTTGCTTATTGAAATCATCTCTTACCCATCCCGGTACGGAAGTACGTCCTTCCACGACTCGTTTTGGTCACGAAAGCTTAAATTTTGCTGCCGGCATGGGTTAAATCGCGCTCTGATTGGCTGACGATAGTTGCTACATCTTTCACTGCCTGCACTGTTTCACTGTGCAGAGAGTGAATGAGACATGCATGGGAAACATAACCCATCGAGCTTATGGGTTATCAATGTGTTCATTTATGATGTATGTTTATACAGGCGGTATCTTTTCACTAATACTGCTACTCAGATAGAAAGCTTTGAGTATTTGATAATAGAGCAGGATTTTTAATGCCCCATGACATCAATCGATAAATTACACAATATATGCTCATCGTCAGTGACAAGAGCTTAGGGCCATGAGCGAGCACAACTTCGTATCAAGACCCAAGCTGGATCATGTGATAATAGCATTTAGCGTTCAATTACAACACGTTTTACTTCATTACTTACGTCCGCCCGAACATCACATCACAAGTATGCAGCAGTGGTGAGCAGTGAGTGAAAGGTGCGAGGTCGTCTGCTTGCACAGCCCACCCCATATCGCAAGGCACAGCCACCGCACAGCCAAACTAATATCAATGCCTCGACTTCTCTTCGGCGTTATCATCACATAGTCACGAAAATCCAACTTCCCTACCTAGTAGATTAATATATTGCTATTTGCTGTTGTATTCATGAGCTTGTGGTATTTCTAGTGATACTTGCTGAGATATCTGTTAAAGTCACGTTATCATTCATCATATTCGCTACCGATGCTTGAACAGTCTGCTTGAACCACGAGCGATACCCGTTCAATTGATATGATAATGATGAGTGATCAATGAAGCATTCATGGTACTCGACTCCCTATCAGTGACTGCAATTGGATCATGAATGATGATTCATTGATTAACGATGATGACTGGATTATTGCTTGATATCTGTCAGTGATTCTACAGAGTCGTAAGTAACAATCGTGATTATTCAAAACACACGGTTGAATCTCATCGGTGGTCATCAATGCAGATTACTGCGGAATACGAATGATTCGTCATAGAACACATGGATGATTATTCATTGATGATCATATATGATCAATGACTATGACTTTGAGATTGGATGATAACGATTATTGGTTCAGATAAAACGGATGATGATTTGTTCGTGATCATAAAATGATTAATAAGCGTCACTGGATCATACTGATGATAATTATGAGTTACTCAGAACATACGGATGGTGATCCATTGGTGATCGTAGATCGTCAATGAACATCACTGGGAGATATGGTTGATAATCATTATTGGTTAAGAGCATACAGATGATGATTCATTAATGATCATAATATGATCAATGATCATCGTTGTATAACACTGACGATAATTGTGAGTGATGCGAAACACAGCGGTAAGGAGTTATTCATCACCATATGAAATCAATGACTATCATTGAGGAATACGAATTACGATCATTTGTGATTGAGATAACAGGGGAGATAATTCTTCAATTATCATGAATGATCAACAACTTCCACTGTGGAGAACGGGCGATGGTTTTGAGCGATTTGTAAGACATGGATGATGATTCAATTGTCATCATGAAGGATCATCATTATGACTGTTTAACATGAAAGATAATCGGAGCTGACAGCACATTGATGACGATTCATTTTGATCATTCATGATTCATAGCTATCAGTTTCCGATGCAAAACATTCCCGCTCGGATTATCCTAGATATCTGTTAGAGTCTCCAAAATACCGTGACTGATGATCATCGACATGATCTAATTAGGTCACGATCATGGAATTTTTTGCGGATGATAGGCCTCTGAATATTCATTGCGTCTTTTTAACGAAATTAAAGCGTACTTGACAGAGCTCAAAACATGAATAATGAAACCCTTCCATGATATGTACCCATACAAAGCTATACCTTGAACGAAATACAACCATCCCTCACCAGTCAGCCAGCATTCTACTCTCCTGAACAAAACATTTCTGAATTACAGCTCATAAGCAACCGCAATATCTCAAAAATCTCAAATTCATTCCCAGCAACGATATCAGCGCAGTCAAGTGCCACCCGCACTTGGCCATTATCGACGTCTCGAATTAACTCTGAGCCCCTCGAAGTATACAGAAACCAAAGCAGTCAAGAGGAACGTATTCACCCCCACGCGACAATGGACAGCAAAAGCAGTAGTAGTATAACAGCAGCTTGAAGTGGCAAACGGGAAACAAGTATGAGGTTTATATATACTCACTATGTACGGGGTTTGAACAAGAAGAAGAAGTGAGGTGACGCAGTGCGGAAAACATAGCTAGAGAGGTGAAAAACTACGCCACCGGCTATAAATACAAAGCCGAGGAAATTGGAAAAGTTTCCGGCTGAGTCGACTAGTGCAACCTTTTTTTCTTTTTCCACCATCACCACAACCTGACCCGTACTCTCTCACTTTCGAGTCTCAACGATCTAAAGGTACTCTCCGATCGTAGAACCAAAACCTGTATCGTGTGACTCATGGCTTTGTATAGCAGTAGCTGACTGCCGCAATCTATATTAACGTCTCTCAGCAACCAGTAGAAGCAAGTTTCAACAATCCCGGCTGACCAAACACTGATAGTGACTACTTGATCTTGGCAGGCTAATGAATTCGGATTTTCGATACGCTTCGTTACACAAACATTGATCTTCATTGAATTTGGTGCCTGAACTGGTAGATTTGTAAGTTTCAATCGTCTTGGATTGGATTTCTAGATATATCTAAATGAAGGTAGAGTGATTTTAAGGGTTTGAACAATTGGTTCGAAATCGATTGGCAATCGGGATGACGCGAGAGAAACTTGAGAAATGGAGTAGTAGGTAGAAAGGGGAGGACTTTCCGTCAGACTTGTCGAATCATTCGACGACGTCTTGAGCTTTAGCGTACGTTCCTCTCACTCACTCACTCGCTTTCGGTACTTATCTAAACGTCTTGGAACATGGGACTAGGTGAGTAATTTCCGCGAAGTCGTGTGACGACGAGTTACCAAGGATCTTGTTCCCTCTCACTCACCCACTCACTCTCTCTCTCCCTCTGTCTTCATCCGATGAACTAGTCCGTAATTTTCTATCGATCGGACTTTGAGCTCTTGCTTCAACTCCATAATCGCTCCGCCAGCTATTCGCACGACTTTCGTTAATGACACTTTGCGGCCTCCACAATGGCGCTGATTCCGTTATCCTTACCCTCTCTTCGTCATTCTCTTTTTACGTTCTCACGATCCTTTTACCTGCTCTCAATTTGATCCGAGTAGAGTAAATTGAAAAGGAAGTTCTGATAGTGAATTTCGTCTTCGAAAATTGGAATTTGAATTTTGGATGATTGGAATACGGAAATTCTGCCATTCAAATTGCAAGGTGGGAAGAGATAGTTAAAGAACATAACTACGTCAACCTTGGGCTTGGAATTGATGAAAAAATCGACAATTCAGAAGACTATCCAGAAAGTAACTCATCCTATCGAGATAACAAGTGATCGTCTCCTGTTGGCAATTTGTTCATTCCTTGATTTGAGCAAGGTTGAGATTGCTGGGTGAATAGGGAGTATGAAAAGATTCAATCGAATGATGAATAATCTAATACAACTAGTTTAGATGGTTTCTTGCGAATGTAAAATGATTAGACTCCCTTTCGTATTGAATTCTGACGTAGAAATTGCATGTGGCTATCTCCATATAACCCAAACGAGGAGTTTTTTGGGGACTCCACATTATTTCTCTGGTGACAGTTCTGAAGTACTATCGACGATTTCACTGGAAGTATTCCACTATTGATGCATATGCCATTCACGGACTGTTCACACGTATTTTCAGAGGAGATCCATGGGAAACTCACGGGAATATCATTCAAGAACCACTAGCCATCGCGTTGAATTGATCCCACCGCGGCCTCGTGGATAAGGTCCTTGCCTTCAATGCAGAATGTTGGGCTTCAAATTTTGGACGGCATCGATGTGAATTTTCATAAGTGCTCTTTGGTGGCTTCGGTGGTTCGGAAGCCACTTTGAAGAGTAGATCTCGCAGGATAACCCCGAAAAAAGGTTGAAAATGCGTTGATGAAAAAAAGAAAGAAAATTCACCAGCGCAGATTTTCTTCAGTTCTTCGAATCAAGATCACTAAGACTCGCTCCAGTTGAACTTTCGCAAGAGACTGTTCTAGAGTAGCTGACAACTGAACTAATTAACCAATTCTGTGTGCACCTAAACTCATAGCCCAATTCAACTTTTTCTTAGTCAGAATTATGCCCATGCACTGTATTTTAATTACGAGCACGGATGCAGATACGACCTCGATTGAGATCTGTGCCTCACCTCGGAGAAATGTTCTGAAAATGTACAGAAATTCGGCTTTTCCAAAAAATTTCCAAGATTGAATGAGCATTATTCGGTTTGATGCCTCCTGCTCCTCGAGCGTTCCCTTACAAGGTTTTCAGTCCGATTTTTGATTCTGATTTCCAAATTTTCTCGGAGTACTTATTCCAACAGGTTCAGATAGTTTCAATGAAAGTTATTCATTTGAATGTGGATACGGATGACTGTACAAGTTGCAGTGACTTCATGTTTGACCTTGAAATAGATTGCTGGAAAGGCATCAAAATATTCGTCAAACTTATGAATGATGGGAACTCAAAATTTCTCAATGAAACCTTTGAATTTTCCGCCATCTCAAAACATTCGAGGCCTTTAAATCTGCAAATGCCGAGCGGAACATTGCTAGGATCAAAATTAGATATTCATCAAATTAATCATGGAATCGGGAGCTGCAAGTATGAAAGAATTAGCGAGTCATGTGGATATCATATTGATTCAAAAATAACATTCCAGGCATTCATCAATTTGTGATCCCCGCTACGTGATGGGATAAACCATTTCTCTGAATATCACGAAGAACACGCCAGAGTATAATGAATCGCCCACAAGAAAAATATCGAGAAACAGTCTAAATCTAGCATGCGAAATTTTTCATAAAAGCATAAACAAGAAATAAACACTACTTGATGAACAAATTTAGTTGATACTTGCAACTGTCACCTCTAATCTAATTCCCTCGTCAACTGTTAGGGATTTATTTCAAGCCCACGACATGATTCTGAACGACGAAACCTGTATTCAACGTTTATGGAAAGCATGAATTCCGTGCGATAGTGCACAAAGCTAAAATGTGAACACTCGAAACTGTTTGTGCACAAAACGGAAATAGGAATATGGAAGATAGACGTATAGAGTGACTGAGTGAGAGAGAAAGAGAGGACAAGAGAATGGAATGCTGAAAGAGTAACGTAGTTAGGCACGAATTTTGCGAGTCTGACAATTACTGAGAATTCAAAACGCAATCGTTCAGCAGCAGAGCTGAATCTGCGTTGGTCATATAACAGTTTTCATATTTTCGAAACTTCATAGTTGAGCAAATTGATATTCCCGATACGAACGAATCACTAAACATTGAGCATGGAAAAAGCAGACGATGAAAATTTTACTCGTTTCGATAGTGCGAATACTGTTTTTCAAAGTTCATACCTCCCGTTCTGCGGGTTTGGATTCATTATATGTTTTTAGAGCTTATGTGGAAATTTCACGCCAATGTGACTTCCAAGATGGAATTTGCGAGGAAAATGACTATGTTAATAAAATCTGTTTCAATTAATTATCGAATCCAACTAGGAAATTATTTTCCTTCGTAATACGATTGTCGGACGTGTCACTCCTCATCGATGTTTTCCGATTTCTCGTGATCTCAATTAAATGTCAAAATCCCATATTATCTTGAATATCGGGAGATATCCCTTTCATATTGAATGAGAATATTCAGAATTCAGGTCAAAATTTCGTCGACTTGGAACTCGATCGGATTTATTGCTTGCCTTTGCTCACCATCGCGGACGAATGAGTCGAATTCATTAGCACATCGGATGAATCATCTAATTTAATTATCGAATATCCGAATTCAGGTTGATAAAATCGGTTCTTGCGCTTTCAATTCCCTCAAGGAGCCTTTATTCTATTACTATCTCGAGTGTTCTCATAACATGATTGACATCTCAAACTTTGAAGTGTAAATTATGTAACATATCGATATTTCAATCCAATCCCTCGTTCCAAACTCCACTCCATGTGATAATTTTTTCCAAAGGTATAAATTGCGTCAAATTAAAACACATCCCCATCAAATTTTAATGTAAATCCATTATATTCCTTCTGATAGAGCCCAACTCCTTATTTCATCCAATCTTCTCATTGACCCAAATACAGAAATTCCCCCTTATCAAACACCCATTTCCTTCCATAACCAAAACGATCAATCCATACATGAACCGAAGAGTACACCTCACTCAATTCCAACGAAATCAACCCTCTCCACACCTATCGAAAAATTGTCCTTCCCTAAAGGGGTAGAAGAAGCTCTCCGCGCTCGTGTTTTACAACCCCGTCAAACACACAAAGCTCATCGCAAAAGGGTAATCCGTCGACGCCTAAAGCAAGCTTGTCTAACACCTTACCAGTCATGATATAAGTCTGTTGAGCCACGCGATACGTCAGTTTTCCTTTGCGTGTATAGCAAACTAACTCCTCAAACGGATGTTCTTCTCACGCTCAAGAGAACACCCGGAAATTGCGGACGATGCAGAGGGCGATTCTAACCTAAAAGACCGGACGCCTCTACACACATATATATATATAAATATATCCATACTAAGTCAATCTCAAGCATCTATACGGAAGCATTCTCTGTATTAGCTTTGAGCCTTTGACCATCAAGGTAGTTATATGTAAAATTTCGAGGTTAGAAAGGTTAAAGTTGAGGGTTGAGCAATAGATGTTTGTGTGTGGGGTTTTTGAGGATAGCCGAGGGGGTTCAAAAGGTGGTCAAACGCGATTCTGTGATGTGAAAGGATGATTGTAGTGTATGATGCGATATATAGTGGTGGGTTGGGTTGGGGTATAGGCTTGAAGATAGTACGTATCGCTGAGCTTGGATCTGATTTCAGAGTGAGGCCAGTGTGGCCTGATGTTGCTGCTGTTGCTACTGATGCAATTATTCTGCTTGGGAGGATGGCGTTTTGGATTTGCAGAGGAAATTCGATACGTGGAACGTGAAAGCTTGCGAAATGGGTGCCCTCGTATTAGGTAGCTAAGATTCAATTAAATTCAGGATTGTTTCAAGAAATGAGTTCATGGGTACCGTAAACCGGGGTGAATGTGGACCACTTTTGACCTTCCACTGTGATTTTCTTGATCTTATTCCTACCGAAACATAATGTATGGGTAGTAAAAATTTGAGTCTTGAGCTCAGCTAAAAGATCCAGTTATCAGATTTTGATTTTGACCCCGTGGTTTTTAAAAAATTGCAGATAACAGGGTGGACACATTCACCCCGTTGATAGGGGTGAATGTGTCCACCCATGCCTCACCTGCGTCTCAAGCGCAGGTATCGTACATGTAGGTGTCTCTAATAGGCTCTTCTGTACATTTTCCCCTAGTTAATAAAGATGACTTATTAGAAATGACTCAAGGGTATCGAATACTAGGGATAACTCATTTGCAAAATGATTCAACTGGAATTACTTACTAAAAGTAATTCATTAGGAAAACTTCAGAATCATTCCAACACGCAACGGATCATGCAGATTTCTTTTCTATATTCTGAGACGTAGAATATTATCTTCAATCGGATTATCCAGATATCTCATTCTGAATAAGTCATTTTTAGTGTCTCAAATCCCTGAGTGTTTTTTGACGAGTCACTCGTTTCACACAGGGTCGTCAGTGACTTTCATGCAGTACATATGCCTCGCGACTGCACCTTCAACCAACGTCTGAGAGATCTATCTGTCAATATTGATCCAGGATTGCGTGAATGAATTCGAAAATATTTTGAAAACAGGACTTTGCAGAGTTACTGGATAGACCAAATCTAGCCGACCCGCAGCAGGTGAGCACATTCACAGCGGTCTAGCTGGGTCCACCCACGGGCGTCGGTAGTGTCTCTTCCTAATGGTCATTCCAAGCAACCGTCTCACTCAAGCCCGGTCGACAAAACCTACCAGAATTACTGGATGGACCAAATTTAACCAATCCGCATCGGGTGGATACATACATTGATACGAGAACCTACCGAAATTTCCTGAATAAATCAAATTTAGTCGACCTGCAGCAGGTGGACACATTCACCCCGATCCAGACGGGAATTGACAACGTCCCTACAAAATAGCTGTTCCAAAATAACCATCGCACTCAAGCCTGGTCGGTAATATTTTTTCATGTTGAGGACATCATTACCGACTGCGAGAAAAAAGTCAGAAAGCCTAGCACGACTCTGAGTTATTCGTTCAGATAAAAGTTTGAGCATTGCAATTTTTGTTTTGATTTTTTAACTTCGTTCAACAGCAAAAAAAAGACTATGGAGTTTGCTTTCATGGGATGGAACTCATTTTTCAGGGAAGTAGGGATTCCAGACTTCAAAATGACCCCCAGCAGTTTTCTGTAAGTGCTATAGGAGCCAAAATATGACGCTGACAATCTTTTTCGGGAAAAGTGGACACATCCACCCCGGTGGTCACATTTACTCTGGTTTACGGTACGTAGCTTGAGTATATCCAATGCAGCCTTGAGAGATGGAGAATCCTGTGATATTGGTGATGAAAAAATTTATTGCTGTAAATTATTCAGACTGAAGACAGAAGTGATCGATTACAGTACATAGAATATTCAGGGAGGGTCGTTGAATTTCCACAAAAACTGATGTTTTTCGGAGAAATTGTATGTATTTCCGATCATTCAAAATCTACCATCATTACCCAATGGACCATATTCCTTCTCAACCACGAGAATGGAATATGAGCACTTGATGAATCAATTGCTGCGGTAGCAGCTAACCACCACTGGAAATTTTTTCAAGTGCCTTCACCGTGGTTTCGGTGGTTCGGAACCCACTTCAAACTGTAGGTCCAGTGGAGATGTAAAATTTACCCTCCGCACCTTCGGCTCAATAAAAAAGAAGTTTCGGAGATGGATTTCTCATCTCCTTTATAGGGAATCCAGCGTGCGCACAGGAGCTCTGAGCACCTTCTGCAGGAGTACTTGATACATTCCAAATATTTGTTGATGTGAGAATAAATCTGGTGTTGAGATCAGAATCAAGATCAAAATAGGTACAGTTTCTGAAAATTATTCAATCACTCGTTGAAATCTTCGATTCTGGTGTGGATATCGAGGAGTGTATCGTATTTCCGGAATTCCCATTTTTTACTCATCACAACCCAACCACAAATCTCAAATTCATCTTGCTGACAATTTCCTGGAAGAGTGAATCTGCGAGCCCGCATTGGGCATTATTTATACCCCAGAAAATGAATTTCTTTATTTTGGGTCAAGCTATTGAAGGCGATTCAGTAGCTCTGATGAGAAGGCCTTCAGTAGCTCTGATGCGTATAATAATAATAATTCGATAATTGTTCTTTAGAATCAGATTCACTTGACTGGGAATAGTTAGAGACAAATTAGGAGATTTTACTCTTGTGATGAAATTTTCTGAAGTGAATCTTGAATGAGCGTCGTTTCAACCGCATGCATTGGAGATTCATTGTCTCGTCTTAACTCGAAGTTTGATTTGGTATTAGTTCATCAAATCGAAGAGAATACCCTAAGATATTCCCCAAAAACTCAATCAGCTCACCCCAACTCCCTAAATGGGATCCCCCATCCTATCACAAATTGCGATTGTGCGATTGATCGATGAATATCTCGAAAGTATCGAATTCAGAGTGCAGCTACGTTCACGTTGGTGAGATCTAATGTCCATATCTTTAGAGTCGAGAGCTATCGACCACTGCTAAGATGTCACATTCGACCATCTTGGATTGTTTCGTGTGTCGGCATGGAGACTATAAAAGGGTTACTATAGCCTCCATGTGTGTCGGTATCACAGGTCGCGACCACGCGGACGTACACCAACCAAGTATGTCTGGTTGCCTGTTTTCAGGATCATTCCATAATGGTTCGAATTAGTAGTTGATGGACGATTTTATTATCTTAAGCAGTCTTATTACGAGCTGCCCGCCCCCCCCCATTATTTGTGATAGATATATGGGCTATTCCGTAAAAACTATTGAAATGTTTTGAGCCGACATTCTCAAACGATGTAAAATAAGTTCAATCCAAAAATTGATTCATCAGCTCCCATCAGAAATAAAAGCTATAGAAAGGAATCTAAATGGTGGGTTGATGAAATCTGTTGAAGATGGCTATTAAATGTATGGGTTTTTCAATCCAATGAAAAATCCATACCTTCTCATGTTCATCATGTAGAATTGAGATGAAAGTCATCAGTGTAAATTTGGTAGAAGTATGTAGTCGTTCAGATGAGCTTTGATTTAATATCATGACATGCTAATTCCTGAGAGTTATAATAATTGCAAATTATTCGTCATGTATTCGAGGATTGAGAATCTCATCTGTGTTCCGGGAAAAACTATATTCCATATAAATGAATTCTAAAATCGAGAAATTGGGCAGTGGTATTTGTGTAGAGGAAGGTGGCCGTGGATCGGTCTAACTCCTAAAAATACTCTTTTGTTCAGAAAATAACCGATAAACCGAAAGAAATCCACGCACTTGCGCGCGGTGAATACCTAGTGTTTATTCCGAATGAGACGTTGGATCAAAGAGTGAGATCGCAAAAAAAATCAAACTCTCGTGCATGTCTGACCATACGTCCATTTTACTACTTTCATCGATTTTTAATCCATCGAGACAATCTCTATACTCTCACCCAACCATCAGTGTCGAGATATTCACCACAATTTCTGATCTTTACGTATCCTGATATCCTCCAAATGATACTTTTGGTCGAATGCAATATAAAAATCAGTATTCCCTGTACATGAATCAAAGAAACCAGTAAAACTCACCCCATATTCACTTGAACCTGTTCACCACCGCGAGTTGAGGATGATGGAGAACGTATTTTTGACATTCAAGATATATTTCTTTGATGAATTTACGACGAAAATAGGTAAAATTGAGATCTTCAAAAGATTTTGGTCATTCATTTCGTTCCTTGCTTGCAATCGGGTATTTGACCCTCGGCTCTGGTTCAATCGATTCTTTGTATCAAGAGGGACTTTTGATATGATTTCCAAACTCCACAGACGGCTCTGGAGGAGAATAGCAGCCTATTATTGAAAACCGATGAAAAAATTGTACATTATAATGGACATTGAGAGTGAATAGGTTGAGAAAAAAATTCCATCACAACTTCGAAATCTGCAATTCAGAAATCCCACGTATTATCAAAATCCAACATCTAGAATCAAAGCAAGAGCACTAAAGTATTCTACTACCACGTAAATTATACCCTCACATCAGTCTATGCTGTGCGCGGGCGCGGCCTCCTCAGTATATACACTATACACTCAGGTCAAGCCGAACCGAGCCGAGAGCCAAGCCAAAGAGCCGGGCTATATAACTGTCGGGGCGTCGCACAGAGCTCCTCAGTTGCGCGCTCGGCTTCGTCGCGCTCGTATCGCTTACTATATCTCCTCCCTAAACCCTTCCGAATCTCACCATCGTCTTAAACACTCTACAATTAA
Organism: Eretmocerus hayati; assembly: GCA_029851415.1. NCBI lineage: Eukaryota > Metazoa > Arthropoda > Insecta > Hymenoptera > Aphelinidae > Eretmocerus > Eretmocerus hayati. The sequence goes on from CM056744.1 coordinate 103,678,794, forward strand.
ATTTTCATCCCCAAAATATACCGGGTCGGTTAGTGCGCGAGTGTGACATTTAAAAAAAAGCATGGGTTAGATTTTAACAAACATAACCTAAAAATTTGAAAAAAAAAAATCATGAAGAAACGAAATCCAGGATATTTTTTAGTTAGCTGCTGTAGCTGTCAGCATTATCCAATGCAATTTCAACGTAAACCATCATCATGCAGTAGTAGTTCTCGGGCTAGTTCAAGTTCAAGCTGTTCTAGCCGAGCTGATTCATCGTCATCATCATCGTCATCACAATTTTTACATCAAAAAGAACGTTATCGTCAAAAAGTTAATGAACCACCAAGTTGGTGTATTTATTTAGCTGTGATTTTAGTCGCTTTGGGAGCTTATTTAAATGCTCTTGGAGGTGATTTTGTGCACGATGATATACCGGCTATTGTTAGGAATCGTGATGTACTAGCACATAATACATTGAATAGTTTGGTGAAAAATGATTTTTGGGGTACTCCAATGCACGATCCAAGCAGTCATAAAAGTTATAGGCCGCTCACTACTTTAACATTTCGGTGAGTATTTCACGTGTTTTTTTTCGAAAATATTCATCATGTGCGTGTGTAATTTTGGTGAAACCACACATGCATCCTGACACAAAATTAATTACGAGTTACTGACTTTCTCTATGTGTCAGTCCATATGTATTTGTGTGTGTGGAAAGGTCTTTATTAGCGTACAAAGCTTGGCTCTGAAAATTTTCATCCAATTTCTTTGGTGCCGGCATACTGTGTGTAAAACATAACCTGACTGTAGGATCTCTCGTTCGCACTTTCCAGAGAGCGAGCGCGATTAAAAGTAAACAACGACGTAGGGGCTTGCGCAAAAATTATATGTATGTGTGTATGTTTGTATCTGTGTGTGGGTTGGATGATGAGCAGCTCAACGCACGAGCGCATAATGCACAATGCGGGACGGTGGAAAATTAGTTTTCTGAACTTTTTTTTTAAGAGTGCAGAAAAAAATGCGTTGGTTTGCTGCTTATTGTTCTGCATTTTGTGGATGCTCTTTGTTGAGAGTGTTTCACGTGATTGGTTGATTCTGAAGTAATTTAGGGTATTTGTGATTTTTGAGGGAGTTCTAGATAATGAGGTTCAGTTATTAACTGAAGACTGTAGTGAGCAAAATGGTGACCTACAAGGATTTTTAGAGTCGATACTTAAATGATATTGATATGCAATTTATCAGTTTCTATTACTGTTTGAGCAGTTCTGAACTTATAATTGATTGATTGAGCTTGGAAATGTCGAGAACCGTATCCGTGACGTATTCCAATGCATCGGTCTTCTGGGGATAAGTGTTATTTCTTATCAGTAACTGATCTCAATTACCCTGCATGCGAGTGATGAATATTCATGTGGATAATTCTCTACTCTGAAAGTTTGAGTCTGAAGATGATGAATTAGAATTCTCAGTTACGAATTGAATTTTTAAGATGAAAGATTTCTGTGATATCTGTTTTGATTGTCCATAGAGAAGTGATAAATTCCAGATCATATTCCTTTCAAATCTCGAGTCGAATTTATTTGATGAATCGACAAAACATTCGGAATTGAGCAGAATAATTAAAATCAAGAGTTTCGAGAAGGTAAAATTTCATCCTCAAGTGGTCATAAGCATGCGGCTATTTCTATATCTATCCAAATTTTGTAGAGAATCTCACGCCTAGGATGACGCCTATCGGTTGTGATCCCTCTAAAAGTAAGATTGTATTCATGGGGTCATTGACCTTTATTCTGAGTGTGATCTTATCTACAACGGTACCTGTTTACAAGTTGATTGAACTCAGAACGTTACCTTGAATTTGATTGCAGACTATTTTTATCTATGAGAAATCTTCTTTGTTCCATTTAACCATATCAAAGTTCAAGGACTCATCATTTTCAATAGAAACAGATAGACCGGTAAACTTTGCCATGAAAATTCTGCATCGCAACTGATCACCAAAATAAGCTGTCACTCCTGACAAACTACAATTCCATTCAAAACCAATCCCAATTTCAAATCCTGACTCAAAAAATCTTCCAAATCGTCGTAAAACTCTGAATCATCCTCATCCTCATGAAATAACAAATCACTCATTTCAAAATTTCCAAACAAAATAATTCCATCACGCATGATAACTCATCTCAACAACACTAACAGATTCACATAACACATCATTCCAAAAATTTGAGCTCCAAAAAAGTAGCCACAAAAATTCAACAGCTCTGATTCTTTCCAATATTGTGTATATATGCAGTTCAACCGAATAAAATTCTACGACGACGAATAAGGTTCTCGAATAACCGCAGAAATTGGGTTCACCACCACCACTACCACAACTCTCATAGCATCATACTACCCACCATCACCATCAAACTCTATCTCACTCATCTCACTTGCCTCACCAATACCGCAATCGACACGCTCGACATCGAAATACGAGGCGCAAAAGACCATTTGAAACTCTCGAGGCCTGTAAATCGACCTCCAACTCCCGTCTCTCTCTAGCACTCTTTTGATACGAAAAATCGCTTCGTGTTACTATTACTATACAAGTTATACGAGCTGCCCTGTTACCAATACTAATACCAATGTACCATCTGTATATATATTGAAATTATTGTTATGTGGGTGGTAGTGCATATTGGCTCGGACTGAGGACGGTTAGAACGATTCATCAAAGTTCACGACGTTTTGGACGCATCGGTCATTTCAGCCCGGTGCATAGATTCGATACATCATGATTGTATATAACTTGGTGGATATGGGTGATTCTGTTGGATCTGTTGTGTTTGATGTTCCGTGCTGAAATTTTGGAATAATGATGGTAAACTCAGCCGGATATAATTGTGGAATATTCAGGTATTGATCATTCGCAATAGATGCTAATATTTCTGGATGATGAATTCGATTCATTTTCTGCGACAATAAGCTCTCATATGAAGCAGGAAATTTTCGCATATGAAAGTTGAAATTTTGTGATATAAGAATCTCAAGATCGGCTAAAATCTTATCGGTTTGAGACGCTTTGATCAAAAATAGATGAAGGGAATCAAGCATTCTTGAGATCAAACAGCCGGGGGTTATAGAATAATTGTCATCAAGTGGTCATTGATCATGAAGATCCATTAAATATATCCCAATCAGCCAATACAAGAATTCGCTATAGTCTAGTCTAGCGAGACACAATTTTGTATCAATTTGTGGTATGCCGAGTAATAACATGTCCATTGTGATGGATCTCACCGGCAGAACTCGCCTAAAAATTCAAAAGGATCTGATAAATAGATGTAAAAATGATGACATTTCAAGAGTTTTGAATTCTATAGGGACAAAATCACGTTTTGGTACTCTCTCGCACTCTGAAACGGAATACCGGTTTTCACCGCCACAGTGAACGCGTTGAGGAAAATTTTAAATTCCATATCAAAGGTGATAATGCAAATCAATGATGATCATAATTCAACAAGATGCTTCGATCATTCATGGGACTATATTCCTATTCAGAGTAACCCACTGCCAATTAAAGTCATCATTTTTTTGCACTTATTAGATGATCGGAAATTTGCCATGAAACTGTGAGAACCTAATTGATCAAAATACTACGAAATGTTGCGCCCTGGAACTGATGATTCTAGCGGGATCACTCATATATGTAGATTCTGATGTCATAATGACAGTCCACATGATGATGTTTACATACCTGATGCACTTATTCTGGAAATTTAACAAAAATATGCGTACAGTATGTGTAACTGCATATCATATATGAGCATCATCGTGGAAACATGTACGTAGCGTGTGATGGACTTACACCCCGAGTAGTGAGCTCCGAATCACTCGATTCGATTTTTTTTCCGCATATTACATGAGAATCCAGTTGATACAAGAGTTGCGGATTGGTCCGTCGACTCGTGCTGTTTCCTCTTGAAGATTAACTCATAAGCGCCTGGTGGGTCCTGTCAATATTTTATGACTCTCAAGGTTTCATAATTTTGTTTTAGGCTATACCTGAATGTCTTGTATGGTCATTGAGGTCTATCAAACGTCTCTGAGTTTCCAGAGTACCTTCGGGAAATCGCTCGTCCGAATTTTCAAATTTTTTTTAAATAACTCGTCACTGTACGAGTACTATACTACGTTTCCTGAGTTTTTGATCGTATTTGAGTCTACGGGGTTTTCCAGTGGTGTAAACAGCACATTTTTGACCAAGAATGCACCCCTAGGATACTCATAAATTACCAAAATTGTGAGAAATCTCATTATGATGATCTAAATGACCGGTGTAAAAAGTGACGTTCTAGAATGTCTCATGAGATTCTGCGTGCATTAACCCCAATCGGAACCTTCTAAGAAGCGAATTAAATCAAGAAACAAAGTATCTACCCGATTTTAGATGGTCTCACTTTCAAGAGTTAAGGGTTAAAATGTCACATTCTCAGACTGTAATGATTCCAGAAAATAATTCCACGCATATTCTTAGTGCTAGCGTCGAAGTCATCAATACTGTGGGTTCTCTCGAATCTGTCTCTCAAAATGCGATATTGGATTGATTATTTCCATTGGATTTCATGGCCAGAATGCGTAGCTTAATCCTCGAGCAATGGACCTCATTCTTGTTATGGGATTTTCACTAAAAATGAGGAAGTTTTTCAAAACGCTAACAGCGCATCTCAAATTCCTTCTGAAGCACTCCGGCACAGATGAAATTTCAAGAAAACATGTCAAATAATCGAGTCACATTGCGAAAAGAATTCTGAGTACTGCGTGTATATTCTTCCAGCCGAAAATTGGCCATGTTATTAAGTTATGTCACTAGCGTGGGCACGATTTTACCCTATCAAAAATCAATTTGTTCAAGGGAGAACAATTTTATACGTAACCTCCGTTATTTTTGCGATCGATTTTCGGGCAACATGTCAGTTCCGTATAATCAAACGCTGTTTCGTGGGGTTTCTAATACAACAATCACACACAAAAATTGATTCTGTCCCCTCTCATACGTAATAACGAATAATCATTCTAAACGTGGAAACAGAAGAAAAAACGCTCAACTTCCAACCTCTAAATTTTCAGGACCACAGTGTGTAAGTTTTCACGTACACGCACATAGGCCTGGGTATGTATTGAGTATTCGTGTAGAACGAGAGGTAGCTCTAGCTACGTAATTTTATCGCTGTCGATCGACACGACGCTTATATATCCATCTCACGCTGGCAAATTAGATATCGTGCATCTCTCTCGTTTCTCTTCAGAAAATGCCTCAAGGTGAATACATCGCTTCTCTCGCATCTTCGTATACCAACTGTATATTCCAGGTAGGAACACGTACATATATATTTACGACGATCGTGTTGAAAGCATCAGTCAATGCAGAAAGTGTTGCACAAGAAGGCTCGTTTTGGTGTCAAAAAATGTCCTGAGACCTGTCTCTTTACACCTATCCGACATTCTTACTTGGATAAAATTTTACGGAGATGTAGATGCAAATGTAGGCGTGTTCGCATGCACGTTGAGATATTTTTTTCAATTTTGATGGGTTGTGAATTCAATTTTCGTGAGATAGATTTTTTGGGTGATGAGATTTTAGGATAGGCATGGATTTCATGGTGGGTGAGTTAATTGGAAAATTTTGGATGGCAAATTGGAATTTTTGGACGATGTTTGGTTGAGGTCGCTATGGTTGGAATATTGGAACAATTTTCCTATAATCGATAGTCATCATTCAAAAATTCATTCCAAATTAGTCCTGAATATGAATCTCACTCCTGGGAAAAATATTCTAGTAAGAAGATTTGATGCTTCGAAAAATTTTGGGCAACAATTTGATGCGAGAGCACATTTTAACTCCTCGATGAGCTAGAAAATAGCGAAAAATGATAGCATGAATTTTGAATAGAGTGGAGAAATGAGGCAATTTCAAAATGAGAATTCTATGAAAGATCATCATCTTACTGTTTTGTTCTTCTCGTTCAAATCAGTTGAGATTATGGTTCTGAATCTCAACTCCTGCACTTTTGAAGCTCTTGAGAGCTAAATCATCAACCAAATTGAAGGAAAATGAGTTCAATCTAGATCAGACCGGTGTTGCCAGATCATGAAATAATCGTTTTGATACTCTGGAGGCTGTTCCTCGTGATTATTAATCTCCTCAGATGATATAGTCAGTATTTAGGATAGGGACTCACTCGCACGATGTCGGAATAATTTTCAAATGAAGGCGTACTATCGACATTATTAGTGATTTATTCATAATCATAAATCACTTAGAATCAATTTTTGTCTCGATCGATATGAACGATCGAGACTTTATCGCTCGCAGGAATTTCAAATCATATTATTACATGACTCGGCTAATGCAAGCTAATTTTAATCAACGGATTTGTTGATTAAGTGACATAGATCGATATTGGATTACTCCAATTCGATCTATGTACCTTCAAGGCACCTCGCAATTCGAGTGTCGCAACTTGAAGGATTTTGATGGAATTTCAAATACACGAAAAATGAGATGAGAAACGAAAAATTTTGATTCTACGCTAGATGTTGGTGCGTTTCGTCTTTCCCCTCCGGATCAGACTCTTCAGGGGGGCTGAATCATGCCCATCAAGCCACTTTGGCTAGGTGACGTCGGGGGCCAACCTCTACTCGGATCTCTTCAGCCCCCCTGAAGAGTCTGATCCGGAGGGGAAAGACGAAACGCACCAACATCTAGCGTAAAGTCAAAATTTTTCGTTTCTCATCTCATTTTTCGTGTTTTTGAAATTCCATCAAAATCCTTCAAGTTGCGACACTCGAATTGCGAGGTGCCTTGAAGGTACATAGATCGAATTGGAGTAATCCAATATCGATCTATGTCACTTAATCAACAAATCCGTTGATTAAAATTAGCTTGCATTAGCCGAGTCATGTAATAATATGATTTAACCATAAATCACATTAATTTCTCCATCTTTCATTCTTCAAACGTAATCTTGCGATCTCATGGAAATTTTTATCGATTTATCATGCATAATAATAACTGAAAACTAAACCTACACCCTCCTCATCATCACACGATGTCAATCTAAAAGAAACCCAGAACATAACGCTCCTAGATGACAATTACTCCCTAGTGAAATATTTCCAAAACACCCATCAATCTCATTCCATGTATCAAAACGCAATGAAACTACCTTAACCATCAACAAATCTCAAAATTTCTCATCCCTCTGAAAATTTATTCTTCATTCCTCATGCATGGACCCCAAATCCTCTCTTGAATTCACGCAAAACTTTCGTCAAACGTTTTACAGAAAATTTTCGATTCCCAGAAACAGTTGGCCTAACACTAAATATTCCTTTTGAAGAATTCCATTCCATGCCACAAAACTGCCTCTTTTCCTAACTTCTTTTCACCACTTCTGTATCGTACATTTAAGCACATATCGCAGAGAAAGAGAGATATTATACGCCTCGAGGATATTATGCAGTCACTTTGAATGCTGCCAGTTGAAGCTTCAAAAAGAGACATAGACTCAACGATACTATACGATACGATATCCTGGCGAATAAAACATTTTCGTCGTTCAAAATACGAAAGTAGCTCTTTCTGAAGGGTAGAAAGGAAAGGAGAAAAAGAGAGAGAGAGAGAGAATAGGATAGGTAATGATTCAAAGTGAACTTGCTCGCGGTTTACCCTGAATTATGCATTGGCTCAACTCTTATAGCCGTTTACCTACCGAATCTTTTGAAAGCATAATACACCTTAAAACTATAGATACATGATATTTTCCCCTCTAGCATTGTTTGATACTCCTACTTTCTTACATCATCTTCCAGGTCATTCCTTACTTATTTCCTTTCATTCACATTTCATCCGTCACATTCAACCTCCCCGATCTTATTTTCCCTCGTCCATCTCTACAAACTCTAATATGTGTAAGTTTATCTTTGGCCGAGTCTACATAAGAGCGCGAGCGGGGTTCAAGAGCGCTCTCGCGGGGTGCATTCGCTCTCGTCGCTCAATAGCGCAGGTTTTTTTATATTATAAAATTTGTGCGAAGACTGACGGGGTAGTCTCGCACTACGAAAACACAATTCTAACATCAAAGCAATGAATTGCCACGGGGGAGGGGGCCTCAATCCCGGAACTCAAGAAGCCCCCAAAACCGCAAACACTCGGAAACTGGGCCTGAGAAAATTATTCCCAAAATCTAAGGAAGTAACCAAAGTATTGCAAACATCCGGATGCTTCTATCGATAAACCAGCCGGGAACCAAAATGCGACCAAAAGTGAATCCCAAAACTCACTAAGGTAATCAAACTTGCTAATACTCGAATACTAGAACCGAAAATAGTGTCCGTGAGAGAAATCAATCTCAAAACCCAGAATAACAAATAAACCTGCGATGAAACCTGGATGTTAATGAAAAAAAAATTTTTAATTGCAAGAAGAATCGATCGCAACACCCCGAAAAAAAATTAATGAACTCAAAATTCTATCGGGGCAGTAATCGATCCTCGAATGTGACATAAGCTCTCAACAGAAATTTCAGGCCGAGCATTCGCATGTTTGCGGTTTTGGAGGCTTCTCGAGTTGCGGGATTGATACCCCCTCCCCCCGTGATGATTCCTAGCTTTGATGTTAGAACAATGGTCCTATGGTGCGAGACTATCCCTTCAGTCTTCGCACACTAATTTGAAACACGATTGAACCTGAGTTGCAGAGCGGCGAGAGCGAGCGCGAGAGCGCTCTCGGTGCGCGCTCGCTCTCTTATGTAGACTCGGCCTTTGTATTTTTTCAAACACTTCAGGTTACATAACCTACACGTGAGTAATTCCGCCGTTAGCGAATTTTCCGTGTTCTGAGCTCCCCAAAGTTTGTACGTCTCAGAATGCACTTCATATCATGCACATCAATTTTCTAGGATGTATTCTAGTAGTGTATAGCTATGTTGATAGTTTTTGAGATGATCCTAGAGTCCCCGTATTTTGTGCTGCTTGCTGAAGCGTCGAAATATTTTTTTCGTCATCCGTAGGGAACCCAACTTCGGCTTCTAAATCCTCTGTAATGCGTATTCAGAGTCAAAAGCCCTTATGTGTAACTGTGCATTTCAAATAGTATGACTTCGAATAGATGATCTATCACTGAGCGTGTCGAAATTGAAGTCTCAGTTCACGCACGGCTATCCAACATTCTGAGGACGGATTTGCACCAAAACTGCTTGCACATCACTAATTAGCCTGGCAAAGTTCCACTTCGTCTATGAGGCCTTGTAAAGTAATGAGGTTGTCATCTAGATACTTGAATACAACTTATGCATTCGCGACATTATCCGAAAACTCAAATCACCATCCAAGTGCACCATATAACCGTGTTTTCAGAATAACGCACAAAAATTTCGGTCTATTTCGTCCCGGTGTTGTGCTTCTTCCTGGCGCACGATTTTTGGAACACATTTTCTTGGAGTATTTGGTTGCATACAGCAAATTGTGCAGAAGAGCGTATCATCAGTTGCCGAGCTATGGGGATATTTTTGAGTCGAAATATCCATTCCTTGTTCCGCCCCCTCATGCGACCCTCCAAATTTGGCGTATCTTTGTCTGGCTTCAGTTTTAAGATATTTAGCTCTGAATACAGTCTTTTGAAGTCCAAATTAGTGAGTGTCAGTCCTAATGACCTTCTAAAACTTATCTGGGACTGGAATAATTTGTTGATCCAAATCCCTTACCGCGAAGGTTTTGGACCCAAAAAAATACCACTTCCGGCGGAATCACCCATATATGTATGCATACAAGTATGGATGTGTGTCTGTGACCCCTCGTTTGCTATCGTCGGTAGTATCGGATACGTTGCTCCAAGGATACTGTGTATACTTCTTCCTGGAGGTCTAAAGGTCAAAGCGACCCTTCTTTTTCTTCTTCTTCTTTCTTGACTTGATCTCGTTATCGGTAAAGCGGACAAGGTAAACAGTAAGAGAGATAACGAGACCATAGCGTATGGCACATGTTGAGATCATGAGATCCTAGAAAGCGTCAGCGGGAAGGATGAGGAGAAGGAAAATTCACCCTGGGGCCGGATTCCTTAGAGGCTCCCGATCCTTTGAAAATTTTACGTTTACTTTTACTATGAGACATCTCGTCGTTTGATATGTTTACATTCTTGATTCTTTGAGAGCTTTGAAGTTTTTTCGAGTTCGAGAGGGATGTTAGGTTAGATTTTTTGATTTAGTCGGTTTAAGATGCTCTGAGTCTTCAATGAGCAGATTGAGGGTTCGGATGGTTGATTACCTTCTTTGTAAACGCCAACTCAGTTTGAGATGGTTCAATTAACTCGATTCGGGATCCATACCTCGTCCTGGTAAATTTTGACTAATAGAACCAGAATCATCAACTCATTGCAAAAAAAATGAAGAATGACTAAGTGACGGGATCCAAACATTCTAGCGTTACCCATTCTTCTTCAGAGTGAACTCATGTACAGACTTTCCGCTTGTGAATCTCGGAATCATCTTAAATTTATCCGACCTTTTCCGATCTCGTTATGCCTCAATCAAAATTCGGCCCAAATATTGGAAATGAGGTATATGCCCACTAAATCAACGATCAATGTAAATAATAGTAAGGTTGGGCACTGGGCAGCCATCAGGAAATTTAGCGTGATTATTATCGTTATTGTCGTAGATCAAAATTCTCTGAATAGCTATAGGTTTAATTGCTGAATCAAATGATACCCTGATGAACGGGCTCTGTGATATAATTTGCATAATAATTGAGATAGAAACCGACAATGAGCATTATATATCAGTTCAAACAAATTGGGAAGTTGTTATGACTACACAGCTATTAATAAATCACAAATCAGTTGTCCCTGAGTGACATAAGAATATGAATAATTCATGAGGGTCTGCTATACTTTTCTGGATCTCACATATCATATATCACATCAAATATGCATATTTTTGTCATTACAAACAGGTTATGCATGACTATGATGTTGTGCCAGTAAAGATATTGGAGCATTTCATGGAATGTAAACTAAGGAATATGGATACCATTTTGGATATTATTTTAATAGTACCTACAATTCCACAGATCCATGAATACAAACAACCATCGAGTATTAATCTTTTCAGGTTGAAAACGTACTTGAATTATTCGTTAGACATGCCAAATGCTCACAGGTTCGAATTTATTCGTAATTATGACGGATCTCTCACGATGGAGGTGAAAATCTTTCTGTTCCCGCGATTAATCCACTCTTGGCCACAGAAATGCTCTGCAAGATTTTCAAGAGTAATAAGATGACAAGGCGGGTTGTTGAGTCCAATTTATGTGGTCCTCAGTCTGGGCGCCCAATTGACAAGGCGGTCTGTCACTGGTGAAGGTTAGAACAACTCTGACGTTGAGGAGGACGTTAAGGTTGATGTGGATGTTGATGAAGTTGAGTCAATTTACACACGATATATTCACAGAAGCCCGACAGACCTACCAAAGTATGGAAGTTATAGACTGCACGTATACGAATGATTGTGTCACTGTGTCGATCGTTTGTAGTATGGGTCAGATACGACACAGGGCGTGACGTAATTTTGAGAGGTTCCATAGCAACGACGGACGAGGTGAAGCCAGTTGAGGTGGCGTAACGGTGTCCCGTTGAAACCGTGACAAAGACGAGCGTCGCTACTTCCGACAAGTGTCTCGACTGACGAGTGAATGTAGTAGTGAGGCTAGGAAAACCCCGTCTTATATACCTAGGAGTTCATATGGATAAAATTTGAAAATAGGTCTCGCTCTTGGCAGGAGTACATTTTTGATCTCAATGAGTAAGATCCAAAAGTGTTCTTCATGTGTGATGTATAATGTGTAATCCTACGCTTCGAATGATGGTTGGGTCCATTTTGGAATTTCATCTGGTGTGGCGAATAGAACTCAGGAAGGGGTGCCACTTTTCAACTGTCGTGAGATTTTGGACTTCATGAAGTACGACAATGTACCTCATGGCTGAAACACGATTCTTGGTTTCATGCAAGTGAAATATGAAAGGATATTTCGCGAGGTTGAGAGGCAATTTTTTGGATATCACTCTGAGCTGAGGCGAGTTTTTCGTACGTCTGAATACGGTGATACGCGAAAATGGGCTCCGTTCAGAGCTGGAGTCTCTTTCGTGTTTCATGAATTTAAAGGAGCACGAAGATGGATCAATTTGTCGATAAAAATGAATACGGGTGAAGAATGCGCACTTCAAAGGGCAAATATTCTTGGGCTCTCTCAGGGGTCAGCCCAGAAATTCATTCTTGAGTTTCATTCCATTCCTATCTCAAAAGTTCACGTCAGATTGAATACAATTTCTCCATGTCAAACAGTCGTAATCGTCATTGTCACTGGAATTGAAACAATCCTAATGGATTTCCAGAAAGAATCAAAGTAATACTTATAACAGATAGAATGAAAACGGATTCAACAATGATTCCTGGAGACAGGCCTGGGCTGAATAAACTAATGTCATTGGATAGCATCTACTAAAATATTTCAATATTATCGCAAAATACACTTCCAACCATTAAATTATTTTTAATGTCACTCGCATTTTGATGCGCATTTGATATTTCAATCAATCTCAATTTATACAACTAAAATTATCTGGCACTGCATCGTCATTATTCAATCACATGTCAGCATCAACTTTTGCACAAATTACAATCTCGAATCAATCCATTTCCGATTTCAAAATTCATCACTATCAAATGTCCTACATTCAATACTCGATATGAAATTACATACGATGCTCACTGCGCTTCATCAAATCAGTACTATATTCAAATAATTAAGGCAAATACTCGAACTAAACAGACAACGGCAAAAACAGATAAGCTAAGCTCGAAAAAACAAGCAATATAATCACCTGAAAAGTATTCAACATCGTTGACGTTCAGCTGAGGATGACAAACTAACGAGTAGAAAATACCAGATATCTAAGCCTTCATCTGTGACATTTGCACTGCTGCAGTTCATCGATCGCTTACAATTTTTACCCACCCACACATCCACCTACACATACAAACACACACACACACGCTGTGTAAGAGAAATAGTAGCCTTCACACTCGTAGTTTTCTTTCCAACTGAAAATGACAGTTCGTCGCTACAGAATTGCTCACATGTACACGCTCCGTTATCCTCGACTAACAATTAACTTTCTCTCTCCCTCTGATATGTAACAACACCCTTAATGCTTAAAAAGTCATAATAATTACGCTAGCGTGCAAGAAAATCAGCATTACAGTCACATCCATGACGAGAGTCAATCACACTCACACACGATTTTTCATAATTTTTTGATCAATATCGATCTCCAAGTACGTGATGAGCTCAAGAATTACCAGGTTGATAATATCGTTCCTTTAATAACCACGATATTATAATTTTCTGAACCGATCAACGAGGATACTCACACATACCTTATAAAATATCGGAATATGTAGAATGAGAAGTGGAAAATTGAATGAATCGTGGTATACGAATGCAAACATTATCAAAAACTCCATCAAAATTAAATGAGCTCAACGAGAGTACGGATTACCGAATGAAAACCATTATCACATGGTTGACCGATGAACTTGGTTATGTGCGAATTCATTCCTGGTATATAGAGAGCCGACGGACAACAGTTGATGTTAGTTGATGTATCCTAACCACCAGTCGTTTCATCCTCTCTCTCTTTCTCTCTGTGCTTTTGAAACTTTCATCACACATTGGATGTGAACTGTGAATATGTACCAGTTTAAATATGTGTATGTATATACACGTGTCGAGTATGGGTCAAAATGGAACGACGACAATGTCAACGATGACGCGACGAAGCGTCTGTTTTCACGGATTAATAGAGCCTTATTCCGCATTTCCACCCATTTCTGCTAATCCGTCTGCTTCAAATACACATGGTTTTCAATGTATATGAGTGTGTCTTACTGTGTGTGTATGTGTAAATGTGGTTCAACAGAGTTATGTAGTCAGCCGCATTTGGAGCACTCATCTTTAATGATTCAGTCGATTCGTCGGGCTTTTCACGAGCCAATTCATGATTCATGATTCAATCGAGTATATATGAGGGTTGGCTGGGAGAGTCTCTCTTGATGTGATCAATTGCTGACTGTTCATACGAGTTCAGTAATGAGTGTATGGATTGAATATTTTACAAATTGGTTTGAGGGATTGGGTATCAATTTTGGATTGATCACTGTGGATTTGATACACTGCAATAGTGGTTTTGGGTAAACATTTTCAAAAGTGTGAGATTGACACTGCGAGTACGAAACTTAGCTAGAATGGAGATTGCATCGGGAAACGTGCTTGTACCTAGATCACGATGTTCTCGAATTTATGAGTGTTTCTCATTCGAATCTGACATTTCTTTGGGAGAGAGTAGCATTTGCTCCAAATGTCTCTATCTCGTTGTCAGTGATGGACTCAAATAAATGATTTGTTGAAATTCTCATCCCGAATACTCAGTTAGAAATGTCACTCCCCAATGGTCTCATTCATGAAACAACTTTGACATCGCTCATGAGATCTCCATTGTAAAAAATTTGTTGAATTTTCAACTCACATTTCAACCAGCTGGTTGAATTTTCAATTACACTGGTTGAATATTCAACCAATTTGTTGAATTTTCCACCAAGCAATTATATTCCGTGATGGATGGATACATGGTCGATGGAATACCCATTGACCATCAATCCATCATGCATCCGTCCATTATCCTTCCATCATCCATCACTCCATCCATACATCCATACGTCCACCCCTCCATCATCCTTATCTACCCATATGACCATCCATCATATTCTACTCCTCTCAGGTAGACAACCTGATATGCAGGAACCGCGCAGACAGATTGTGATAATACACATTAGTTGAATATTCAACCAAACTGGTTGAATTTTCAACCAAACTGGTTGAATTTTTCATTCAACCAGTTGGTTGAAGTTTTTCGGAAAAATTTTTTACAGTGTCGTTAATAGTAACCCAAGCATCGAAAATGATGCTCATTTGGATTCTACCGATGCCTGGTTATATTGATCTCATTCCAACTATATTAATTCATTATTTTGATGATCAGCTACTAGTCCAAAACTGGTTAATCTACATCCCGCGTATCGGGTTGCGTAACGTGAACTCAATGAGTGTCTGTATGGGTAATGCTTGTGTCGATGAGGGGATGGGTTAGTGAGTGGGTGAGGGGATAGATGGGTTGGTTGAATGTATCAATGAATGGTTTGGTCTAGTCCGGTCATGTTCAGTACCAGCCCGGTACTAATGCGGTACTGAAACGGTACTGGTGCGGTACTACTACGGTACCAGTGCGGTACTAGATCGGTACTAGTGCGGTACTAATACCGCTAAGATCGATAGGACTGTACTAATACTGCAGTGGTAACGCACTATTACCGTACTAGAATTGCCATACTAGTAAAGTCCAAATGCGGTCTCGTCAAATTCAGTCTGGTTCAGTCTGACTCGGTTCGATTCGGTCTGATTTAGTCGAGTTAAGCCTAATTCACTCTGGTATTCATAGTCGTTTCTAAACCGAGGTTTAGAGTTTGATCCGTGGTTGAGGCGCTGTAGTCGTCGTGGCTAGATTATGAGTCTGAGTCTTTGGTGTTCTGTGCGCTGGTACGATGCAGAGACCTTAGTTCATTTATTGGCCGCACCGACTACAGCGCCTAAACCTCGGATCAAACTCTAACCCTCGGTTTACAAACGACTATGAATACCCAGAGTCAGTCTAATCCAGTCTACTTTGATCTAGTTCGGTCTAGTTTTGTCTGGTGTGGGTCAAATATATCACGTGGCGGTATGAGTTATGGGTGGCGCTGACTGATCAGTTAACTCATAGACAACATGAACAACTCTCATCAATTTCTTTGATTAATCATTACCCATCATTCAACAAATATCACGTTTGAGCTGCAGAAACATCTCAAGAGCCTCTCACTTATCGAGAACATCTACAAGCCAAATGAACGATAGCAAGAGATGCAATTACGCAAGTATCATAATAATGACAAACACGAGAGTAACCAGTGGGTCCAAATGGTAACTTTTATCAGTGACACAAGTCATTAATCATCACTGACGTTAGTTGAATATAATTTACACTGGTATTCATAGTCGTTATAACCCCAGAGTTAAGAATTAATCCGTGGATTAGGCGCTGTAATCGACGTGGGCAAAAAATGAGTTGAAATCTGTGGTGTTCTACTGCATTGGGACAATGTGAGGTGAATGAACAGTCTATGGTTTATTCTTCTGCCATACCGATTACAGCGCCTTATCCGCGTATCAATCCTTAACTCTCGGTTTATAACGACTATGAATACCAGTGTTTAGTGATTGCGATGCTCTCCAATAGTCAGTATCATTACTAACTGACCTATCTATGATGATTACTGAACCATCAACAATTCCAAAATATATCGTCATGATCATGATTGATACCTAATCACTAGTAGCACATCTCACTAATCTACCCCATAAAGTGGTACTACATCAATAATGGCTTTTACTGATCTATTAAATCAGTCATGATATCAATCACCAATTCAATCATAGAGAAAGGCAACCAATCACCTAGTGATTCTGGTATCAATGAGTAATTGATGATCCGAATTGGATCACCGATTATATATATGATCACTCGATGATCCATCACTCAGGATGATGACTATTGATATTGCCTACTGATTTGACAATGATGACAGTAATTCTCGAGCTGTTAACCACTAATCAATCATAGTCTTGAGTAGTTCATCAATAATGATCTCGATTGATTCATCGTGAAGAGCTCGGATAATCTGGATATAGCCTCTCTTCAGCGTTTGAAATTTTTGGATATTCCATTATCGATGAACGTAGGTTGAAATCATGTTGTCGACACCGGATCAGAACTTCATTTTAAAGTAGATACTTCATTGAGAGACCACTCCCCTTACAAACGAAAAGAGTTTTACGCATGCTAGTCGCGTCGCGGATGGACTGTGTCATCTTGCGTGCCTCCTCGGGCTTTCATAGTCTCGGTCATAAGAAAGATCCTTGGATCCGCGGAGCCTGACTCCGTAGCTCTCAATATCCACAGATCGATGGATTTGCGGGAGATGTATCTGGTTATTTATAATGCCTATGATCTTAGTGAGTCATGATGTTTTTCCTATTCGAGAATTGCATAATAGATACCTATGATTAGGTGACAGATAATCGTCATACGTGCGATGAGCTATTTTCCATCGCACGGCATGCGAATACCGTGCCATTCTGAATCGCCGCTCCTGTACGCTTGAGTTCTTATGGGTATTAAAATAATTCGACACTGATCTTACCATTATTCTTTTGATTGAATCGTCGCGGTGCGCCGGCGTGCACCGCGCATCAGTAAACCTACGCGAACTAATGCAGAAAGAAAAAAGATATGTGAATCCAATTATCAAGCTCGAACGAGCCGCGTAAAAATTCGAGATATGAATCAAAAGGTAATAATTCGTTTGGTCATATATGAGCGCACGTCAATCGATAGTTATCACTCACAAAGTTAGTGACACCTTTGATGAGTTAAGTATTGATGACATCAACCGTTACATTATTTCGTCTTTTTCCTCAATACCAAATAGGGAGAGATACCGAGATACCACTACTGACATGAATCATAAAGATCACTCAGTATTTACTTCTGGTACTCACTAATTCGTGATCCGTAGATTTTCTCAATCACCTGAGGCACAATTGGTAGCAAGCTATGAGATTGTTATTTCCTCTAAACACAAGTATTGAACAAATTGGAGAACGATGAGTCACCAGTGACGCAAAACTCCTGTATCACACATGATCACATTACTGAATTACTATTGATACTGATTTGTGTACCATTAGTCATGTAATAACGTTCAACAGCACATGAAAGGACCAAGAGAGTTGGAGAATTGTTTACTGTTCTATTTCAATATAAATGACTCTATGGCAGGAATATGGTTGAATAACAATGATCGATTATGCCAGTTTTCCTGTCAATTGTTCATTTTCTGATGGAAGGAATGACAAATTTGCAGGAGAACCGGCAGAGTCAATCATTATTATTGTTGACTTTTTCTCAAAAACTCGTGGATTCATAATTAGTACTAATTAATTCCTTTGAACGGGAGTACTTACTGATTGATCAGTGATAGTATGTCCAATGTATCATCATGGAAACTCACCGATTTTTTCACCTGATACTGACTCCTGTTTCATAAATTATACTCTGTCATCGAATTTGATCTTCCTTCAGTGACACCCATCACTTGTTTGAGAGAGATTCAAGACAATCAGTAAAAGACAAATATGAATCAACTAACACTCCAATGATTGGACTACTCACCTACTAATAGGTATCAGGCACCTGCCATCTTGCGGCAAATTTTCGTCTTCCCAAATAGAAATTCATGAGGGATTAGGATGATATTACCACCCTAGATCTTCAATCACCCTGCAAAATCCCAAAAATCATAAATCATCTCACCAAAAGAGAACATCTTCAACCATGTACAAACGAGAGTAAAATATCAAAACACTTGAAAGGCAGCCCCAGCAACCCTCATTCTCACACCATATAACCATGTTTCCATTCACCTCAGTCTTAAAACTCACATCAGTACACGAAGGTTGCTTCCACTGCCCCCGTCAAGTCATTTGCGGACGCGAAGCGGAAAATTGCTCGCACGGCTATTAAACTATACCCAACATATCTTGCTGCACATTTTCCTCATCTTTTTCTTCACCCTCCTCCTCTCTTTTTTTTTCTTATACCTTTGTCACATTAATGGCACAGAACGTCGCTTTTGTTTCAATGTATGTGTGTATATATATGTATGTAAATTTACAAGAAATATTCGAAACTCTGAGAATATCTATAGTCAAGTTGAAACGGGTGAGAACTAGAAACAACAACAACGAGATCGTGAAAGAATCGGAGAAAGAAAAAAAAAGTGTATACGCCTAAAGGTGAAAACAGTACGTCGATGCTAATTGACGGAATGTCCAGGGAAAAAAAAGAGTCATTTTCTACTGTGGTTGTACTTCAACGGAAGTACTACTGCAATGGCTAATTGGGCTGAGAACTTGGAAGATTTGAAAACTGGGTCCCTGAAGGTTCTAATTAGCTATCGAAGCGATCAGCTTAATTCTAGAATTTTTTTAGTAATGTTTGCTCAAATGTTATGTAGAGATCTGGATGATGCATGCATGTCTGAACATTTATATCAAACGAGGTGATGGTAGTAATCTGATGCAACTCTGATGTAGATCGGTTGATCTGGGAACGATGAAAATTGGCCCGAGGAAGGGTTGCGGTACGCCGCAAGGCCTGTTTACTCTCTATCACTCTTTTGGCCTATCTCGCGCTCTTTGCACATTGCTCTTGCCAACGCCACCAATTCGATTTTGCCAACTCTGCATTACCATCACAAGTAGATATGTGTGCGTGTGTGTGTGTGTGTGTGTGTGTGTAAATGTATGAGAAAGGTTGTGTAAGTGTGCAGGGTACACACTGTAGCCCGAAGGGCTTTTTTTTCGTTTTGCCCGATTCGGGATTTCCGGCGCGCGAATTTTTCGCTGATTGAACATTGCTCTCTCTTTCTGCTACGATTTACGTTTTCGGTATCACACCCAACCTCTTCCTATCCTAATATTTTTTTCTTTTTTTTTTTTTCAATTTTGTTCGTCATGCTGTCTAAATTTTCACCCTCGTTTTTTTCTTTTTTTTCGTATTCAACGATATTGGGACAGATGGACTGTTTAGTACATTTGTATCTTTCCGGATTTTATTTTGAAGTAAAGTGTGTGTCAGTGTTCTAAATTTGCCGCATACGCTATGAATGGGTAATAATTTGATTTCTCAATTCAGTGTTGAGTGTCACTCATAGGTACATGTTTTAGTGAATTTTCAAATATATTTCTAGTAAATCGACATGTCATGATTATAAAAGTGTTTTACATTATTATCTTTCGTAGAAGTTACTTCAAAATCAGAGGAGTTAGATTCATATTCAACCAAGAGAGAGTGGTTTTTGAGGTTCAAAGAAAATACTGAACGTAATATCAATTTTGCGATGAAGATTCTCATTGACAAGAATTTGCTTCGATATTCAAAATATCTATTCGAACACGATTCGAGTCGACTCAGACAATGAATCTGAATATCAATCAATGTAATAAATTGTGAATAATTAGTCCATAAAAGAATTTTTGGGAGAATAGTCACGAATGTAGAACGGATTATACACTGAATGTACACTCACCGGACATGATATCTGAACAAATCTGGAGAAGTTTCTTGTCCTTGAGCTAATATATAGAATCTTGATATTGGATTGGAATTCTGATGGATTGAGTAAAGAGTTACGATAATTAAGATACCACAAATAATCTGATTTGGATTCGAACATCAGACCAGGGATGAGAAGATTTTTCAGATTTGTTCAGATAATATGTCTAGCGCGTGTACATACATGATCGCCGAATGGAATCACCCTGATTCAACAGATAATCAGATCTCGTTCTCAAAAATTTTACAAGTATCAGAAATTGGAGTACGGAACACACAGTTATGACTCCGTATCCTGAGAAAACTGCAAGATTTCTCATTGAAAAGAGTTTTCTTTTCGACATACATATATTCTGACATAATCATATAAAAAATATCAGAGGCATCAAAACTTCATAAAAAAGTATCGGAACGTAATCAAAAGAAAATTTGATGCGAAGTCAGATTGTGAATTCCAAGTGCACTCGCATAAACTCGAATAAAACGTGTTGCGCAATCTCCCAACTACCTTCACTCCACATAAAATGTATAGGCATAGTTTACTTTGTTCAAGTCCCACTCTCGTAATTAAGATAACAGTGGCGCACCCGTACAATCCTACTGGTTAGCTTTTTCACACGCGAGAACAAATTTTTATTCTCCCGGCGTTTCTTTATTCTCTACCTTCCCGAACACCTACATATTCAGGTGATATGGTTACTCTAACCTTCACTAAAAATTCCCGTCATGGCTCGATATGATAAAACAAAGGAACCAAGTTGTAAAAACACTCTAAATTGCCGGACTGGCGATAGTTTAATTTGGGAGATTTCCCCCTGGAGGCCTTCCTGCGGCGGACCTCCCGGGCCCCCTCCTTCACCGATCGCAAAAATTCACAAAATCTACATTTTCGGAGGTTTTTTGTCCACCTTATCTAGGCATCCAGTTCTCGAAAACACTTCTCAGTCTTGGTTTGGCCTGTGAATATTTTTCATGACTCTAACCTAAAATTTTCGCGTTTGAATGAGATCTTAGGGTTCTCGTAATGAAAGAATATATCCATACCTCGCTTGCAAGCCCATTTTCGGCACTGGAGGATATGTCTGTCTCGCTTCGCTAGACAGACAAACTATCTTAGTGCCCAAAAATGAGTTTCCGCGCTTAGAACCGGTAATAAACTATTTTGACACTGTCTTTCACACGAGTTGCTTCTAATAGTACATTTCGATATAAGGGTGACAAAACTTTTGACGCATCTGAGTGGTGGGTTTCCGGACTGAGCCGTAGGCATAGGTCGGAATCAACACAAGAATGAGAAAATTAGGTTGTACACCCGTGTATAGAAGTGTTTTTCAAAGAACAGAGAGAGAAGTGGAGAATCAGTGCGGAAACGACACCTTTTCTCACAGCGTGTCGAAAAAGATCTTTCAACGTCTTGGTGCTTACCCTCATAATAGGGCTCCGTGACGTGGGCACCCGAGTTTGCGAAAAAATTATAAAAGAAATACTACCTAATTGTGCGTCTTAAGCGCGTTTAGATACCGTTTGAAAATCAATTGTGGATGTTATGGTTTTTCCAAAAAAAAAAAAAAAATAATAATAAAGAAGTTTTCGGGTGCTGGGAAACTTGACTAATTTTTTTTTCTCGGCAACCTTACATTGTGGGAATTGTGCGTTCAGTGCGATCGATTGCGCGTAGTTTTTCCTACAAGTGAGTATTCTTACTTTCCAAAAATCACCATTATTTGGGTCGGTAAACAACTAAAACTGCTTCTCGGCAAGCTGCGGAACAAAAGGAGGTGCAAAACCAGCGCATGCGCCGTAGCGCCTCTCTGCTATTGGCTGCTATGTGAACACGAAAATACTTATTAATTAGCCAAAATCTTGACTAAATCTCTTTTATCTCGTCGGCGGTCATCTCCCACGAGGGATGGTTTAGCATTTCAGCTGCTCAATCACTGTCCAAGAAACTATTGTTTCCTCCCCCAAGAACATCGAATCTGTCAAACGCGAATCACCGGGTGTACGCGGTGGTTAATTCACCTCGCCGCCGCGTCGTCTGCTCCGGTGACCGTGCACAACAGCTGAAAATCTGTTTCCGTCAGTTTTTAACAGAAATAAGTTGTGTTTCAATAAAGTAAAAATACTCACTTGTACAAAAAACTACGCGCAATCGACCGCACTAAACGCACAATTCCCAGAGTGTACGGTTGCCGAGAAAAAAATTAGTCAAGTTTCCCAGCACCCAAAAACTTCTTTAGGGTGATGACAGATAAAGCGCTACGCCACGACGCGCTACCGCACGCCACGACCCAGAAATTCATTCCAGCGAACCCGACCATCGATGGACTGGATTTATTGTTACAGTATCAGTTGTAGATTATGAAAATGAATCAAATCCATCTATGGTCGAGTTTGCTGGAATGAATTTTTGGGTCGTGGCGTGCGATAGCGCGTCGTGGCGTGGCGCAAAATCGTAGCGTAGCGCTTTATCTGTCATCATCCTTATTTTTTTTTGGAAAAACCATAACATCCACGATTAATTTTCAAACGGATTCTGAACACGCTTGAGACGCACGATTACGTAGTATTTTCTTCATAATTGTTTTGCAACCTCGGGTGCCCACGTCACGAAGCCTCATAATAGACTACATTATACGAATTTGAGATTGTTCAATCAATCAATTCCATGTACTGCTTAAATAGCCGCCGATTCCTCGTCATACAACATTCCACGAATTTACTGCCCAATCAATCTAACCAAGCTTGTACAACTTCAGAGAACCTCTCAGACTCGTATATTGAGAGGTTACTACGAGGCGAGGTAGATTTGCCTTCAAAATAACAGGAGGAGCGTCTAAACCACACGGGCTTTCCCGAATTTTGGTACCCTAACATTACCTCCTCCACGACACTACAACTACCTCTTCAGGGAACTCCTTCATCTATAACATCAGTAAAGCTAACCTCAAAGCCAATGCAATGATTCGGAATATTCCTGGGAGCCGCTATTTCCTCCCTAGTAAAAATATGTGCCTCGTGATCATATATGAACATGTTCCCGACCGGACTGTGATCATACATGACCGTCTATGACCATGAGGCCCGAGTCATAGGTCGTCATTGGTCTCCATACTTGATCTTAGGAATTCATTTTGGAAATGAAACACTTCATTGCCAACTCGAAATGTTTCTCAATCCGAAGCTTCGAAACAAGCGCGCTTGGGTCTCCAACTGCTAGGCCTCCATCCGATGTTGAAAATGTCATGTAGTACCACTTGATTCCAATACCCTACGGTCATGTACGAGTTGGCTTTGTGTACCTATGACTAACGATGGAGAAATAATATTTTCTGAGGTCATAGATGGTCATAGATGACCACAGTTCGGCTGGGAACATGATCATATATGATCATCAGGCACTTATTTTTACTAGGGCTGTTATCATTCAGTGTATGAGCTCACGCTATCGAACCTATACCTGTCCCACCTCCTACATGCATGAGAATCAATTGGTAAACAATCAATCCTGATGTTTCGAGCGAGTGTGTGTGTGTGTGTTGCTGTGTCCTTCTGAGGAGATATGTGGGGTTGTGTGTATGTGGACAAAGTCGGGGTATGTGTAAGTGCGTGCTCTAGTGTGTGTGTGTGTGGGGGGGGGGGGGGGGGGGGAATTCCATATCATTCTCCATGGACAAAAAATCATGAAAGAAGAGTGTAGTACGGGGTAAGCGAGTTAAAGAAAGTGTGTATCAGATGAGAAAGCTTGCGTTTGGGGTATAATCTGCTTAAACTGCCGGAACAATGCGGCCCGAGTGAGTATACGATGTGGCGTTAGCGTTATCTGGATACGGGGTGAAAGCTTATAGTCAACGCTTTCAAGGCTTATAGTGTTTGGGTGGATACAGGGTGTGAGTTTCTGTGAAGAAGAGAAGGGGAAGAGGGAGAGGGAAGAGGCGAAACATTGCGATACTTATCGAGAGAGGACAAAATCTGGGTTTCTAAGACGCTGCCGTATCATAAATTTGAGAAAACGAGCAAGCCTGGATTTGGTCCTGGATTAAGAGTCTTATACTATGGCGATCTGTAGAGAGGGGAGGGGAGGGGGGGGGAGAAGAGAGTTTGCGTTGTGCGTCTCTTGAGAGGGAAACTTTATCTAATCGGTGTGGCATTCTAAGCAAAGAGTTTAAGATGTTATGAAGCATCGATAAGGAAGCAGTGATTCTGAATTTTTTGATGCTGGTTCTGTGATCTATGGGGAAGAATCTATGTTGAGGTTCGAATTTAATTCAATTATTATCTACGAGTTGATGCAGATAGGTCAACAGAATTCTCAATGTCACTTCTATAGTGGGGATACATTTTTTAATTAGTTGTGAATCCTGGAAGGTCAGGAAATGTATGAATTTGCTTGTGAAAAATTAGATTATCTAATATTGATGATTGTGAGGGCTCTAAGTTTGTATCTCCATAGCTTGGTTCTCGGAGATTTTCAAGAATTACGTAATTCATTCCTGAAAATAAGAGCAGTATTGACTACCATTTCAATAATTTTCTTGTCGCGTTCTTGTCAATATAATTACCTACATATTTTCCTATTTTACATCCATAGAGACATTATAAGACATAAAGACAAGTGGTCAAGGCGGATTTTTGTGCAGTTCAATATGAGACTGAAAGAACGAAATTTTTCTACATTTCATTGCTTCTGGCATGATTGAGGTTAATTTTTCACAAAACAGCACTGTGCATGAAAATATATATTTTTCGCAATCCTCCGAATGTCGACCTCGGTTCATGATTATTAACAATCACTGAGTACCTTTGTAAAAATGATCAGAAATCTTTTATGATGAATCAAATGGTTATGAGGAATTGAATCGATGAATAAAATCAAAATACAACACTGATTCCCTCCTGAATTGTCTGTTTTGAGCTTTTTTCATCCAACCAACTGTAAATTTTCAATAATTCCCACGCTCAACCGCAAAGACATAGAGTAGATTTCATCCTTCTCGCAAATCCCGAGTTGATCAACTCGGCTCCATAAAATGAAATTTCCTTCGAAAAATAACTCATATCAAAATTCAAACTCTTCAAAAGTCAAATTATACAACCACATAAACTCACAATCATCACCAATCTAACAAATCTGTTAAATCCACCCATCTCATTTTCCCATTCTAAGTCTCACAACTTATCACACCAATAATCAACTCAATAATCTACCTCTCACCCACCTCTTGGACAAATCATTCCTATCACCTACAAAGACATCTCAATAATTCCCTACTGACCACTAGATAACAACTACCCATCACAAACTCATATCATACCCCTCTATACATATACGTCTCCTTCATAATGAATTGCTTCCCGGATATAGATATCAGACACCGATATCATCCCTCTAAATATGCTTCGTGCCGCAATGATTCGTCTTCCGGAAGCTATTGGCTTCAAGCCCTCTACACCTATATCTACTATTACAATCGATACACTCCACCGTGTTATAGGTATCTTCTACAGATATATATACATGTATATAATGTGCCATATCTACCTACTTTGGCACGAGGAATAGCTTCACTCATTGCATCGAACAAGTCTCATATGGATGAGTGTGGATATATGTGTGTGTGTGTGTGTGTGTAGTGGCATAGCTTTTGGCACGCGATCGTCATCTGGGGAGGGCTGGTAATTGTTTTTGCACCCTTGTCTGGCAATCGTCGACGTTCTATCTATCCTTCCACTCACACATACACACACAAATACCTTATCAACCTCGTTTTCGTATACTACCACCATCATATCTACGATTTTGCAGATACAATCCATTATTTCAAGCCAAATCCCATACCTATATGTAGATATCAATATATAACCTATAAATAATCGATACAGAGTCCAATGCGGATGTATCTGTAGCGTTTCGTGAACTCAATAATTGTACCGCCGTCTGTTCCATCATCTTTCCAAGAAGAAATAACTGAGTCTTGAAAACGACGACGACGACGACGACGACGATCGGATTCTTCCGTCTGATTGATTGTCTGTACAGTGTACTTAGATACTGCATTGGATTTTAGTAGAAACGGAAATGTCTCGTGATGTCTCTGAGGAGATGGTATTGCTTTCTCAAAGAGAAAGGGTTGTATTAGTGACAAAACATTTTTGCTCAATTTTTTCACTCAAATTAATTTTTTATTCTAAAAATCTTCACTCATAGCGAATCGGCTTCGTACATTTTGTTCCTCTCGCCACTATCTATCTATTGTAAGTCACGGTTTTTCCTCCAGGCTTCTCCCTGGTCCTCCACGAATTTAACTTTCTCTGTCATTGTCCGTGTCCGTTTGTATGTGTGTCTGTGCAACTTTATTTTTCGTCCACGCTTTCTCCTCAGCCTTTCGACCGATCTCTCTCAAATTCAAGTGAGTGGTAGAGCACGATGTGAAGATGTACTGGAAGGATTTATAGCCCAATCTATTGAACAGTTCTCGATTAATGAGTATCCGAAAATAAAAATGTCAAAATTTTCCAAAAATCGATTATTTTATATTCAAATATCTTTTCTCAAAATCAACAAATCAAATTTTGGGTCACTCAAACAACCATTTTTTCATCATTTTCCGTGAATTGGTTAATGTGGAATTTTCATTCATATCTATCTCTACCAATTAAATCATGAATCTTCTATCAATGAAAAAAAAATCATGTACATTTCTTTTCCCATACAGTTTAACGTAATTCCGTATTAACCAATCGATCAAGGATGGCCAGATTAACATTTTATTAGGTCACCTCAACTTCCCTTATGAAGTTCTTCTAGACATAAATTCTAAAAACTCCTAATAATTTCTTGAAAATTTTAACATTTTTATTTTCCGATACTCATTAATCGAGAACTGTTCAATAGATTGGGCTATAAATCCTTTCAGCACATCTTCACATGGTGCTCTACCACTCACATAAATTTGAGAAAGATCGGTCGAAACGCTGAGGAGGAACCGTTGACGAAAAATGAAGTTCCACAGACACACACACAGACGGACACAGACAACGACAGAGAAAGGTAAATTCGTGGAGGACCAGGGATAAGACTGGAGGAAAAACCGTGACTTACAATAGATAGATATCGGCGAGAGAAACAAAATGTACGAAGCCGATTCCCTATCCTTCAAGATTTTTAGAATAAACAAATCATCTCAATTGTAAAATATGTTTGAAATCTGTTGTCTAAGCACATTTCGACGTGAGAAAGCATTCTGCTAATATCATTTAGCAGCGTATTTTTATAGTGGAACGTGTTTGATATTTTTAGCGGTGGGGAAAAAAAAATGATCCGATGTGACTCGTGATCGTTGGAGCTAGTTTCCGGGAAATTCGTCTGTGATATTGACTCCTGTGTTTTTTTTTTTTTTTTTAAATGGAGAAAGGAAGTTGAAATTCCGAAGGTTGACGTGCCGTTGGATGTTTGGAAGCGTGTAGAGCTTGTGGACATTAGGGTGTGTCCACAAATGATGCATATGCAGTGAGCGTTATGCATATGCACTCCTAGAATATATTGAGTTCTGCTTTGGATCAGCCGATGAGGGAGCAAAGACACAAACCGATTCAAATCAGAAATTTCCTGATGTGAGCCCTTCGATCTTTGCTAAAGTTCGATGAGCTGCACTTGTGTACGTGTGCAGTGAATATGCGTCGTTTGTGGACGCACCCTTACAAAGACGATGTGAGAGTTTGAAGCTGTCGATTCTTATAAGTATCATTTGCTATAAGCTCGTATTTTATGGTTTTTGACACGAATTCAATTCTTGTCGAGAAGCAATTTGATATCTTCCTCCTAAGATGATGGTTGATGAGGTTATGATTTGTTTCATGAGATTTTTGGATGAGTGAGCCACAATCCCTCCAGACTCTTCCAAAATTCTTGAATTAGTAATCATCACGTGCATATCACAATCTGACAAGGTATTCATCTCAATCTCTATCAACAAAATTTGAACGCTTAACAGATTACCTCGGAATGTTTGCCCATGACTAGTTTCACTTCTTTCTGGAGGAGAATAACTCAAATTTGTTCCAAATTTATCTTGATGATCAGGAATTTGGTGAATCCTGACGAATTCATTCCAACTTTTCTCTGCATCCATGATCAATAATCATATCCAAATACTGTAATTGCAAGTTTTACCATGTTTTTTTTTTATGAAATGATAATGATTATTCAATCCTCGTGTGATGAGCTCTGAATTCATCATTCGAATGTCATTGAGAAATTCCAGAGTTCACTACCTCGTAATCAGCTCATTCAATTCATCGGTACATCGATAAGCACTTCATATATCTTAATTCCCTCGCAATAATTGGAATCGCTTTGGTTACGTCCACAATAATTCATCAGATTATCGAATAAAACCAATCGCCAATTAAAAAATTTCAGAATCCGCTTGTGCTTGAGATTGATTCGAATCTCTTCCAACGCAGAGCTTGATAATAATAATAATTAATCATCAATATCAGAATTATCCATATCGATAGTACCAAAACAGGAACAGGTCAAATTAATCTCATTAGATTAAAAACACGTTCCATGAAACACGAATTTAATTTCAAAAATACAAGTGTAGACACAGTGTTAAAAATTTATTCGGAATCGAATCATCACGCCCACATGAACTCGTTATAGATGAAATTGCGAAACAGAGCAGCAAATAGAGTTTTCCGTTCGAGCGATCGCTGAATATTGTGAAATTCGAGTGAAATTAATTTCCCCCGAATTTCTCTCACCACACTCGAACACGCGATACATGGTGGCAACCACACAAAGGCAGAGCTCAACTTACCGAGCCGTGAAAAGCTTGTATTCTCAAAATGTCATTTTCAAAGCTTTCGATACTCGGAACCGTGTGGCCAACATTTACCACCACCACCACCATTGCGCACATATACCACTGCAGACTCATACGTTCATTCGTTGTGCCCATATATAATGCCATAATGTGTAGGTAAGTATGTGCGTGTGTGTGTGTGTAAATTTTTTCGTGTGTTCGTGCGTGTTGCGACTTTTTATGTCTGTGCGGGAGTATCTGTTTATCTGTGTATGCGGTAAAGTGGTTGTACAAGCGTGCGTGCGTATGTGTGTGTATGTGCGACTTTCTTTGTGTGTTCGTGTGTGTACTTTACCATCCCAGCTAGCACAACGATATCTCAAAGATTACTTCAAGTTTCCTTCGTGAAGACTGAAGATATCTTTGAAGTAACCCGCAACGATGACTTCAAGTGAACTTCAAGTGATCCAATTTTCTCTTGATCGTATCTTCGAAGAATTCTTGAATTCATCTTCAAGATCTCTACAGAGTGTAAATGAAGGGAAGTTTAAGTCAATATTAAGAGTAGCTATAATTATGAGGAACGCATAGTTTATTTGAGTCAAGAAGAGAAAAACTCGTGAGGTAATAGTCACACGTATGCACATAAAATACAACATATTTTACAATTAAAAAAGAATATATAAATATACATACACGAATTATATTGGTTGCAGTCATAAAAAATGAACGTCAGAAATCTACAAATATTGAAGAATATCAGTCTTCGCGAATAATGCGGGCGCGTTGTTGAGCTCTTCTTTCAGCTTTTCTTAATTCATTCGCAATGCGGTCAGAAGTCCACTGAAACCATTCTTTACATGAATTCTCAATAATTTCTCTCATATTGCTTTGAAAATTAACCCGCACGGCATCTGCAAGAAAGTAACTCATTAAACGATTTTTGCGCATCCGCTTTATGCCAATGGAGCAGAGCAATATTCTTACCTATAAAAACGGCAAAAATGTCGTTGGCTGCATTCTGGTTCTGTTCTCTTCTTCTTCCAACCATAATGCCTCTTTTGCGACCTCATTAGTAAAAGTACAAGGCAGTATATTTCTTATTGTTTGTCTCGGATCTTTTTCGACAAATCCAAGAGACAGAACTTTTTGTTTCTGGAAGAGTCCAAATCAATTTTGTTCATATGGTCTATCTAATATTCAGTAAATTTTATTTAATAACATGAGTTTGATGCATACTCACAAGTTGTTGTTTCGCTTGCTCTTGTTCTCTATGAGTGTTAAGCAATTGCTCAAAGGCTGAAAACTGTGCCATATCTTCAAAAGGAAGCTGTGGAATCATATCTTCCACGACAGGTTGAACAATTACATCAGGCGCAAGTGGAGCAGCTTGCGCCTGGATATTATTTTGTGCCTGGATCCAATCCAGTATGCTCTGTTGATTAGTTAACAATATGTCGAGTTTTGCCTGGTTCCGTTTTATCTGCTTCAATTCTTCTCGCACAAAATTCAAAATAAATTGCACTGATTTCATCTCCTTCCAAAAAGTCGTCGTTAATGAAAATGAGAAATGCTTCCTCAGAGAAAGAGTTTAGAAACAGTATTATTCTGTTACCTGCAAAATTATCAACACCATTTTCATTTGGATTTTCATTTTCTCCTGGTTCAACATTTTCGAGTACGTTGTTTGCACTTGTTTCCTCTCGAAGAGGTTCGTCGTTCATCATAGTACCTTCAGCACTGTCTGCATTATCCTTCTCCAATTCCAAGTCCGCATGTATGAGATTTGGAGCTCCATCAGGAAGAAGTATGACCGTGTTTTCGTCAGTAAGTTGATTACTTTCATCATCATTATCAAGTAAAATTCCACTTGCTAGGACACTTCCTTGTAAAATGTCGGGTGATGGAGCTGAAACCATGGATAAAAAGGTCATTTTTCATCTTATGAGGAATCAATGTACAAACGAGTCTCACTGAGTCGAAGAATATATTCATACCGGCACGTGAATCGTTGCGAGGCGTAGAGGTTGCAGTATGTCTTGGCAAAGTTGTCGGTGAATTGCCGAGGTGTCCCACTGAATCCATTCCCCTCTCGGCGGGTGACGCTTTTTTGGAATGCGCATTAATCAATGAATATATGACACATACATCGATGAATACAACTAATACGAAGCATTCTGATTGTACTATGAGTGTATATTTTTTTGAAAAAATTAGCAAACCCATTATCGATCGCTCGATCGATCGACTATATCGCAGATACGATACGCTCATATGAGCGTATTTGTATGTTTATTCGGATGTATGTGTTCATACGGGTGTGCGTCGCGTGTTTATGTGGTGGATTGGATGTGTGTATGTGTATGTGTGAGTGTGTGTATGTGTGAGTGTGTGTGTGTTCATGTGTTTTTGTGCGTGTGCGTATGCACATGCGTGTTTGCATGTTTCTGTGCGGTAGTGTTCGTACGTGCGTGCGTACTGAGTGTGCGTCTAAGTGTGTGTGTGTGTGTGTGTGTGTATGGCGAGTTCAAAAAATATTTTGGGCTACACGCATCGTTCTCTGGTGGAGTGGTTTAGCGCAGGCAGTGGCGGCAACTTTGAGTTACGATTAGCGCATATCGGGGAAAAAATTGAGCTCGTAAAGCTAACGCTCTGTAAGTACCTCTGTACCTCAACTCGACACACACACACACACACACACACACACCCACATCCACACCCACACACATATTCCTCTATACATACAGACACATGCACGTATGAGCGAATCATCTTATACGAAGACACACACATATACAAACTCATACACAGTTATACATAGATATACTTATACGTAGAAGCACGTACACTAATGAATCGTCAGATGAACGTGTGTACAGCAGAAGACGAAGAAGTCACCAATGAACCGGATGCTTCTACGTGAACGTGCATCGAATCCGTTAAATTGTAACGTGTAACAGAAATGACGATAACTCGTATCTTGTCTGGGAAACCATAATAAAAATCTTTGATAATTAAACTTTGTATCGACCGCTTATCACTCATACCTCCCCACAAATGTGTACACACACACACACACACACGCATACACGTACATGTTTAATATATTATTGTGTGTTAGTATCAGATGCAATGATTCGAGGTAAACGTGTATACAGTTCATACAACTTTCTCTGCAAGCTCGCTTTTGCAAGTTCCGATTATTGGCTTTCGATATAATATTGTGGATGGAAAGCGTCCGAGCGTATTTACTTCTTTTTTTTTCTCGCTGAAAGAGAAGAGCGACGTAATGCAGCAAAATATCGGATAGGGAAATCAAAATGTGGCTCTTTGCCAACATTGTATATATACAGTATTATATATATAGCATGGAAATGAAAGAGAGAAACTGACAGAAAGAGATAGGAGAAGGTATAGCCTACAAAAAAGCATGACTTTTAAAATTCTATGTATATTTGAAGCAGAAGAGGGAAAGGTGCATGGAAGAGAGCTTCAATTAATGCAACATTATTGCACGCCGCGAGTAAAATTATTTTGTTGCGCTTTCTTGATAGACGGCTCCATAAATACTCGTTAAAAAGTTGTTTTTAGACGAGAGATGAAACTTTTCTCCACAGTTTCGTGCAAACGCTCGAGTTTTTGCTATATATGTATTACTCGACTTGGCTTATGTGCTTGTGTGTGTAAATTTTTGAAGTGTATGTAAGCGACACGGTTCAAGCTGTGCAAGCTTTAAAAATGTCGAGTGCGATAGTTGTAACTTGTATGAAAACGTTTGTGACGTTGTTGTTTTTATGGTAAAGTTTGGTAGGAGAAAGAGTGGTTGGTGGAATTTGATTTTAGTTCTTATGGGGAAAGAGATTTTTGTTGTGAATCTTTGCGAAATTTTGATTTCCAGTCTGCTGATAATGGTAATTTTTTAGGAATTCAATTGATAATGTAGGGTCGAATGTGATCGATCGATGCAGGGAATGGGAATTTTATATGTGAAGTGAAAATTTAATGCGGATGAAGAATGAAGAGAATTTGAGTGAACATCAGGAATGAGTGAAAATATACTTCATACATTAATATTTAGCTGTGTGTTACACATCGCTGACGAATTGGCTTCGTTGATGAGAGTTTCAAGTTTCATCTTTTTATAATTGAAAATTTCCAATGCGATGTTAATGCTGTCTGTGAATCTGATTTTCGACGATTAAACCTCTCACAAAGCTTTGTGAAATTGATTTGTTTTCTCAAATTGTTTCACAGAATTAATTCAAATGTACAAACGGAGTTGTGGACAGATGACGCTGAATTTTTTAATTATCAGTCGCGATATTTCGTTCAGGATACGCATCAGGAGTAAAATATATTTTGTATCAATAAGTTGTAAGTTTATTGACATCCCAACCACTGAGACAGGCAATTTTGAACCAATTTTAATCAAATCATTTGTTTCTTTGATATCAACTTATTGCATTTCTCATGCCTAATATTGACGTAAATGTTTTATCTGTCTATACGCTAGTCATTCTGGAACAAAATTTTTCCTGCATTTGAAATGTAGAAGCCATAGAAAATCTCCTAGACTAGTTAAAATGGATTCAAAGTGTCCTTCCCTCGACAAATCTCAGTGGGCGAATATCATAGTTTGATCCCCAGTCCAAGGCCGAATTTCGAATTGATTGAAATAGAAAAACATAGAATAAAAACGTGCGAATGGGTGACATGGAATTTTTTATCTTTTGTTACGTGGGTTGCCGATGACAAGTGACGAGACTCGGGAAAATGTTAGAAATAGTTATGTATATTAAATGAATGAATAGACTAAATATACATACTGCGTGTAATAATGAAAGTGGGTGATGGGTACTCCCGAAATGCATGGAAGTTTCCCAAGCGGTCTGATGCAGCACGCGTGAGTTGTGGTTTATATATACCCTCGACTCGTCGCGTGTCGCACAGTGTAAAAGTGCAAAGTTTAGTAAAACGTGATTCTATGATGCATTCCTCAAGGTATGCATCAGCGATCGGTTTTGCTAGACCGACAACAGGGTAATTGCTCAAAGTGCAATAACCTATGTCATCGCACTTTTTTTTGTGCCTCATTATACTATTTTCAATCTTCTCTTGAACAGTGACATTCTGGATCGTTTATCCATTGCTTTATCGTAAGAATTAATCACTGACACTGAAACATCATATTTTGATCCAAGCATGTAACATTCTAAGATTTTCAAAAAGATCTCATCATGCTCAAAACGTAAAAAAAAATGTTAAATTCCAAGATAAAATCAAATGTGTATTAATCACATACCGGTCCTATCTATCAAAAATCATACCTCTAATATTCTCACTGTTCACAACCTCATTCTATGATCAAAATTTCACTCAAATTCGCTATCATCTACCCAACTACAAGCAATAACACGATAATTTCAGCATGTAAACACGAAACTTTCTCAACGGCTTGTTGTATCCATCGACAACATCCGTATATATAAGCAAACTCTTAGCCATTCTATGAATCGACAAAGCCGACCTTTCGTCCCCCTACTCGATGTAACAATAGTCTCACAAGCACACACACTTACTCGTACACACACATATGTATGCCGTCTCGTTGCTCGACTTGTTCAATGCGTTAAAGCTGTTGTACCGATTGAGAGAATCCGGTCCGGGAGTCTATATAGCAGTTTGAAACCCCCTCTGTCTCGCCCTCGAGGGCTGATTCTGCGTATAAGCTTGAAGCGTGTGGCCTAATTAACTGAAAATTACCTGCATTGCGGGCTGTTATATGGACGATGTACCATTTGCTTGCTTGGTCTCGACGTGTGTTAGTTATATGTATACACCTAACCCGGCAATTAGCTTGATTATTGAGATTCTGACATTTTCATAGACCTTGAATTCCATACATCTCCTGTCTTTTGTATTTTGATCTATTGAAATGTGATTTTTTTTTGATTTAAAGGTTGATTATAGTCTAAAATAGATTAGGATTAATAGTCGTATCCTGAAATTTTTGGAGCACAGATGCTTGTTTCGGATAGAGGGAGTAGTCAAGTAAGTAAGCTCCGAAAAGACGCTTCCTTCTAGGAGTAACCGGCTAAACTCTTCGAAACCCTCCAAATTTGGGCTCAAATGATAGATGGCACATCCAATAATTAATATTGATAAGAACTATTGTTCAAAAATTGGGAGAAGACATAAATAAACGATAAAAACATGCATTTTCCCGTCTTTTTTTCGGTTTTTCCATTATAAGTCGGAAAATATTGGTTTTTTGGGAAAATTTGTGGAGAGGTTCACAACAAAAAGAAATCCTTACTCTCAGATCGCCATCGTGTCTTACTGTTGCATCTTACATTCGTTCAGATCTGACCGTCAGATGAAAAAGAACAGCTTTCTTCTTCATGTCAGAAAATACGATGATGTCAAGAATATTCGACTTCAATAAAGGTTCGTCGTCTAAGAATCAGGCGGATTTTGTCTCACAGGTCTTCTGCTGCATCGAGCTATGTTTACACACGTGAAACTGTTCGAAGTTGAATACTCAATCGCTCGACGAATAATTTTGTATATGATTGTGATTTTTGTGTGTTCGCGAATCGTCAAGATCTCAATCATGGATTTTCAAGAGGTATAAAAAGTAGATGGAACTATCTTCCCATCTCTCGCAAAAGGAGTATAATCTAACCTATTATAAACATAAACATGGATCGGTGAGCCTGAGAGTTCTGCAGTTCAGCTACAAATTATGCTTGCTGTAAGTTCAAATCCCGCTTCAGACGAAGCGCTTGCTCATTTTGAAGATTTTCATCTCACATTTGTTGCATCTTGCTCTAAGCATGAAATCAATCTGAAGGTAAGGATTTCTTTTTGTAGTGTTATCTGTAGATCTTTAAACGATCTACAAAATTGGTCTTCTTACTTTTTCCCGTAAAATGCATCCTTTTGGAGTTATTCCTGATCAAAGTTATATCCGAATTCGTTTAAATAAATTCGCTAGAATTGTTTATAACGGGTTCAAATTATTTTTCGTAGGTAATTGAGTTAATTTGGAGGAGAAAAGGTCTGTTGGTATTTTTTTCTAAGTTTGATCGTTTTTGAGTGATGAGAAAAAGCAAATTTCGCGACTTCTAACCCTCAATGCGGTACTTTCATGACAACACTTGACTTGGAAGTTGCGAAATCTGCTTCTTCTCATTACTCAAAAATGATCAAATTTAGGAAGAAATACCAAGAGACCCTTTCTTTTCCAAATTAACTCAATTACCTAGGAAAAATAATTTGAACCCGTTATTAACAATTTTAGCGAATTTATTTAAACAAATTCCGTTATAGCTTTGATCAAGAATAACTCCAAAAAGATGCATTCTACGCGAAAAAATAGGGAGACCAATTTTGTAGATCGTTCAGAGATCTACAAATAACCTCTCCACAAATTTTCCCAAAAAACCAATATTTTTCGACTTATAATGGAAAAACCGAAAAAAAAGACGGAAAATGGATGTTTTTATTGTTTATTAACACCTTCCCCCCATTTTTGGGACAGTGATCTTTATTGATATTGATTATTGGATGTATCACCTATCATTTGAGCCCAAAACTGGAGGGTTTGGGAGAGTTTAGCCGGTTAGTGAACGAATTCAGGAGCTTACTTACTCGACTAGAGGTAGGGCCTCCAGTGGGAATAAGTGAATTCCTCAAATTAGTTATTAGCACATTCTTAAGATCGTTACTGTGTTAAAGCAAGTTGCACATACCAACGGCGCAAAACTAGGGCTCAAATAGTCCATCGGAGATTTTTGAGAAATTGTCATGTTGTTTCGAAGAACCAGGGTATTACTCTTGGATTGGAAGAACCATTCTTCATTTTACGTAATGTCATTATATCTTTCCTGGACAGTGATAACATACAGAAACAAATTTCAAAGTGATAGAGCATTTTGACCCACGTAAGCATGTATTCATCATAGAAGAAGCTCAAATCGATTGAAAATCACACGTGTAACGGTTTGTCGTAAGTCACTACGTGCCAAGCTTTGAACGAATGCAACGCGAGTATCTTTGAATTCTGTCTCCAGAGACATGTAAATCGATGAGACGACAAAAGATTATGTGGTCGTGGAACAGTAGTTAGGACACTTGGCTTCCGTGAAGAAGGCCCCGGGTTCAAATCTCCGCAGTTTCTATGTAGAATCGATCGCTCATTCTTTCATGAGTCTATCGATTCTCCATAAAGTCCCACGTGCCACGGTATTTGGCGAAGATTAGATATCCATAACGATTGCCAGTATGAAACAATTTTGCGGTCAAGTCTCTCATCATTACTCCATTTCAGAGCATCAATTTCAAAATGTCTAAAAGGAAAGTTGACCACTGAGTCAATCGCTATTCGTCCAGAGATCTCATCCACCATTCTAAAATAATCAAAATTCTTAATTGAAACTATTTTTGAACATATTATTCTAATTCAGAAAAATGGATGGACATCACCACCCAATCCTAACCATATCATCATCATACCTTTTCCCTACATCTCATGTAAGATTCTAACTACGTACACACTTTGAAAACCTCGAAGAACCCGGAGGACTTTCCCATCAAAAATTCTCACAACGAAGCTGTCTGTCTCTATCAAGTGTACTTTTCGGACGACGAAGAACAAGTTGGTCGGATGAAAATCAATTCAGTGGACAGGAAAAGTCAAGGTACACTCACACACACATACACACAGAAGGAAGAAAAGATAAAAAGATTCGAAACCGCAGCAAAGCCTCGTTCAAGCTTCCATCCACGTACGCAAGACTCTGCAAAGTCAAGAGAGAAACATCTCCAACTATATACCTTTGACCAGATGAACTCTAACCTATAGCCTTATTTTGTGTATATATCTATATATCGTCCATACTTTTATTCGACCAGTATAGTACTTGCTCGTCTTTTTTGCTGCCTGGGGATTTTACGGGACTCCCCTCTTTTTGAGGTGAAACTTTACCCAAGCTTTTGCTCTTCCAAAGAATCTCTCTCTTTCTACTGTACGCTTGTTTATTCCGAACACTCTGACGGAGCTTTTCGGAACTCGATCGTTAGTTTTCACTCTTGATTTTCTTGGTGAATCTTGGGATACCTACACTTGAACGGTTTGTGTTTGGCTTCTAACGTAAGAGTTGAGCTTTTCTAGATTGAGAGTTGAAGGTTTTTTATTGAGGGTACGAGTTTGAATTTTGAATGAGATCTTTGTTGAGGGATTGTTTTGAGGTTAGGTATTAAATTTTTTTTCAGGATTTGGATTGAGACTGGATTGAATTATAGATCTATCTGTGGGAGAGTACGATCAACTCACCGGAATTGGAATCATTCAATATTGAAGAAGACTTGAAGGACAGGAAATCAGTTTAAATTCATCGAATGAGTAATACATCAGTCGATCGTATTGTTCTCTTTCAGTGATCTATTTTGAAATTGAACCAATTCAGAGAATTTCCTATTCGACTTTAGTTCTAATCCTGTACCCATTAATTGACAGGTACAAGAAATATCGTTTTGTATCTGGTACATGAATATTTGAAACAGTTTTCGTGCTTGCTCCGGAGAGCTTATTTATATCACGCGATATTATCGTCATATTGCTGAAGCATGACTTTATCGTTATAACGTCACATTCATTTTGTATAAGGGCAACCCGTATCGTTGTATACCAGTTTGCACGTAATCAAAAATGACAAATTTGACCCATTTTACTCTTTGAAAATATCAACAAAAAAAAGAGGGGAAAAAAAAAATAAAAAGAGACATTGGTGACGAAATAGTTGCTCGGGATATCTTTTCATCGCTTACACGCAGGAAATTTAATTGACCTACTTCCTCTGTTACTTAGAACTGGACTTGGAGATTCGGATCCTGACATGTGAGCATGATAATTGATGATGATATGGGTTCCAATTGGATAATAATCATTGTGAGCGAGTTTACTTGGTTCGAACAAAAATATATCCTGAATGTCGAGCAAACCTACTCGAGTGTTAACTCCTCCAGCAAACTTCTCATCCTCGACTACATGCTCAGTATTATCCTCAAAAGGGAGAGGCTTGTCAATAATTGTTAGTAAAAATTGGAACTTACAGATTTTCAATCGCTGCCTTGAATTAATCAGTAAAAGTCCCCTTCAATTTCTAAAATAAGTCGATTCTCGGCCCATTATCTCAAATTTCCAATACATGATTAAAATTTTGCGCTCGTTATAAATCAACACTTCATTATTCAAAATTTCAAAAGCTCAAAATTTCATATCATAACTAATTTCTCATGTATCTATCAATCATCCCGTCTTACACAGAAAACACGAGAAGTTCTATCTTCGAGCCTCAATGCATATCACTCAAAACTAACAAAATATTCTATTCCCTCACAAAACCAATTTTTACCCTCCCGGTAATTTTTCCTCATTCATCCGTGACAAGATCAGAAAATTCCCTTCATCACATCTCATAAAACTTAATTTACAACAAGATGAAGCTCATTTTTTTCCGAACGCAATGCAACTGCTCCAAGCACAATCAGAATCTACTTTCGTAACGAGAATACTTCTTACTCCGCTCCATAATTCTTCCTCATCTCCTCCTCCCCTCACCTCCCCCTTCAACCTACTTTTTCCATTTCTTTTCTCAACATTATGAGTCTACATGACGGGATAATACTTGTTACACAAAAAATAAAAAACTCAAAGCGAAAAACTCTAGCTCTCAGTGACAAACGCAGAACACAGATGAAGATTAAAGACTTATAAAGAGCTTTTTTTATTGCAACGTTAGTGACTAGTAGCACACACTACAATGAGCGTGCAATTTTCTTATCCTCCCAAGAAAACCGCGAAATGCAATATACTCGTTTCATTTCTCACATGAGAAGAGACAGACAATAGAATAAGAAAAAAAAAAAAAAATTCAAGCTGTATCCGTATTTGGACGACTCGACAGAAGAGACAGTAGAGCGAGCATTTGTGAAATTCGCAATTTTGGCGAGAGATACTATTGCAAGCGACGCATTTCAATCATATTGAGTCAGCGCTTGCTTTCAAGACTTTTTGACAAGTTGCACGCGATGCAAATCTGCCATAAGTAGACACACAAATATGTTCATGGAAAATATAAGATAGTACATGAGACCTGAGGAGTAAATATACGGAGTGCGAGAAATTGAAATTGATAATGACGCGTAAGTAGAACAGTATAAATTCGGTCAAACATAATGACAAGTCCGATGAGTCTACTATTGTCATTTGCACATATACTCTAACACCCACACAGACACATAAATAAGCATACGAAAGAGACATGAAAATTGAACTCAATGAGCACGAGGAGTTCAAGATATTGATAACGATTTGTAAGTAGAAAGATCCGAGTTTGGTCAGACGTTGACAGATCCAAAGGATATTTTTTAGTTATCAGTTGCGATTCGGCTACATGCACATACACTAATACACCTACAAAGATTCACGAGGGAGAACACGAAAGGGACACGATGATACGGGACATGGAAAACGAGCACACACATTGCATAAAGTTCAAATCGATAATTATGTGTAAGTAGAAGAATACGAGTTTGGTCAGACACGGAAAAGTCCGATGCATCTACTCTAGTTATTGGTTGCGATTCGGCCAAATGCACATACATCTTTACACCCAAACAGGCTCACAAGTGAAAACATGAAAAATATACAATGATACAAGACATAAAAAATGAGCGCACAGAACGCGTGAAATTCAAATCGATAATGACCCGTAAGTAGAAAAATACGAGTTTGGTCAGACACAGACGAGTCCGATGAATCTACTATTTCAATCAAGACTAGAAAGGCTATCCAAGCTTTGGAAAGCAGTTGCGGTTCTCTTTTTGTATGAAAGCAGAGTAGCAGAAACAGCAGCAGCAGTAGCAGAGTAACAGCAGGCGTGTGGCATGGCACACGTGTGTGCTACTATATTCTGTATTTTCATTTTACCTCTCTATTCAGCTTGACTGCGTTTCTTGTTTCGGCGTACTCTACCACTACTGCAGTCACCGCCATTATATCCATTCTACGCTACTCGCGTCATAATTTTCCGAGCTTGTGGGACCGTTAGATTTTCTATGCTTCTGTCTTTCTCTCTGACTCGTGCTCACGAAATGTCACAATTTATAATTGTTCTTACTCTCAGTCTGTATCCTACCTGATGGCTCATTCCATTTTGTCTCATTGTGTGACACACGTGTCTTTTGTTTTTGTATGTTGCACCTTGTACGTTTTGATGTTTCGTGAGTGAGAAATCATAGAGTTTTGGGTTTTGTTTGGTCAATTTAATAGTGGGAGTGTGATTTTAGAGTTGTGTGATACGTGGAAAATTGTTGTACGAAGGATATTCACATGATCTAGGATTGAAAATTACTGTATTCATCGATTTGAGTATGGTATTTGTGTAAAAGATATAGGAGTATAATTCGTCATTGAATTTTACCTCTGAGAATTCCGATCATTTGAATACAGATGAATATTTTCGATACAGTTTATTTAGTTTGGTAGGGGCTCCAGTCACTTTTTTAGAGAGATCCTGCGAGGACTACTGATTTTTTTGTGTTGCTCCAAGAGAAGTCCAATCATCAATTTGTGCTGAATATTCGTGTAAACTATCATGATTCGGGAATACATTCTTCGGAAAGTCGGATCTCAATGATAATTCAGCACCTCCAGACAATGAATCCTGGAGGACCCATTGGATTTTGAAGGGTCAACGATGAGTGAGGGTGCGTCCACAAATGGAGCGCGCGCGCGCCCCCCGTGCTCCTGCGCAGCACCCGCGCGGCTCTCGGCGCGCGCGCTGCTTCTACCACAGAGAAATTACGAATTTCTCTCGTTACCGATCACTTTCAAAGTTATACAGAACTGATGGGTGCTCCGGTTCTAAATACTTTGAAACTTGTCAGTCACGATGGGAACTCGTAGTTTTTCTTTGGTAGAAGCATCGCGTGCGCCGAGAGCCACCCGGGTGCTGCGCGGGAGCACGGGGGGCGCGCGCGCGCTCCATTTGTGGACACACCCTGAATTACGCTATTCCATTCGAATTCTTGGCGTCTCGGTCAGTTTTCTTGTTGAGAGAGGTGCTCATGATGAATCTACATGAATCTTGATGGTATGTGAGCGAAAGAGATCTACAGGAGTTCCACTGAAGCTTCATTTGTTGGCATTGTGCATTAGATCAAAACTAGATTTCAAAATTATAGAATCTTTCCAAAAAAATTCGAGTGACAATGGTCGCGACTCGATTTTGAGTAAAATTTTACTCGAAGTGAGTGAATTCCCACCCAAATTCGTTCAGAGAAATCCTTTGCCTTACTGGCATATTTCATTCTTAGATTCACGAATTATCCAATGAATATCCCTTACTTGGGAATCATCTCGTCCCATTTCATGACAAATCAAGAATAAGAACCAGGGAGGGAGTATTCATAAAATTACTAAATAGTGATTCCCAGTGGTTCAACTTCTCTAGAATTATTGATCCTACGAGTGAAAAGAGTTTGTCGTGATATTAATTCGCGATACGTGAGGTAGAAAACTTTCGAATTAAAGGATTTTACTCAACTATTGAGAGCTGTGATAACAACTACGACGGTCAAGCCATATACTGGTGAACTAATTATAATTAGAAGTTGCGCCGGTTATATTCTTGGAAACTCGAATTTCTCAAGCAATGGAAGAGGACTTTGCTGTCAGCGGAATAGTTTTCTCTCGCGATAAACAGTCAAACAAACTTCTACTGCAAAACTTCGACCAAGACTTCAAGCATCTATCCTCGAACAAAATGAGATTATTATTTCGACGAGATTTATTCAATTTGCAAGACTGCTTCGACAAACTCTGGTGCTCAGTGCTCATACTTGAAGAGACTGGCTTCAACTCTCAAACTTGTTCGTCAAAGAATTTGATAAAAAATTTCATCTTCGGCCTTCTATATTCATCAAAGCTAGCTATTTTTCATCTCACAACCCCTGAGGAATACAAATAACTCATACCCTGGTGGAAAAAACAGCGTAGTACTGCAGTAGTCTACTGTCTGGCTGATCGTACTACTGTAGTAGCTTACTGTCGTACTACTGCAGTAGCCTACTGCAGTAGTACGACCGTAGTCTACTACAGTACTACTGAGCGTACTACTGTCGTACTACTGGATAATAGTACTGAGCTGGATTTCGCTGCTGTGTTTACTTTCTACCCTTGAGATGATAGAGGCAAGGAGAGAAAATTATAAAAGGGTGAGATCTCCAGATGAGTTGAGGCTCACTCATGAGGAGCACCTTCGTAAAAGACTTGTGCGCTACTTTTTCAAAATGCTTCAAACCCATAACATAACCTTCACACGCCAAGCGCGCGCCCGCTCTCACCGCAAACTCACACAGCAGAAGACAAGAGTCGAACTGTCGCGTCCGTAAGTACTCATCGTTCTGTTTTGATGAGTCGAAGCAACAATTTAACCGTCTTATGTTGATACATTCTGTCGGATTCTGCCATTTGAGTATCAACGATAGGCCATGGATAACAAAGCCGGTTGTTATTCATGCCGATAAACAACAAAAATGAGGCCCAGATCACGAGCCCCTCGTGGGGGCTCGACGCTTATAAGTAACATTTGAGCACAAATTGTGATAGTAAGAATTAGCGCAAGTAGCAACGGGTCCGCCTCGCACGCGGGAGGCTCGGGATCGCTTCCCGGAGACGAATTTTTTTTTTCTTTTTTTCCCGATTCTGTTTTTGTTTTGCTTTACGCAGACTTGCACTTTTTTCCTCGGTATCGAAAATGTATTCAATCCTAATTTTATTCATTTACAATGTAATTCAAATTTTGACATTCAAGTTTTAATAATCTATATGATTGAATTTTCAAAATATAACCGCTACAGCATATTTTCTAATTCAGTCATGAATTGATGAGTTACATTTTTTTTGATTCATTTGGATTGAATAAATCCAATCTGCATTTATGAAATATTATTCAAAAGTAGAAAGTAATTAGTTAATTGATTTAAATATAATATTTGAAGATGTAAAAATAGCCCGTTAATTTTTCATTGGATTGAGAAATATGCTGTAGCGGTGCCTATATTTATCTCAAAACTTGAATGTCAAAATTTGAATTACATATATAAATGAATAAAATTAGGATTGAATACATTTTCGATACCGAGGAAAAAAGTGCAAGTCTGCGTAAAGCAAAACAAAAACAGAATCGGGAAAAAAAGAAAAAAAATATTCGACTCCGGGAAGCGATCCCGAGCCTCCCGCGTGCGAGGCGGACCCGTTGCCACTTGCGCTAATTCTCACTATCACAATTAATGCTCAAATGTTACTTATACGCGTCGAGCCCCCACGAGGGGCTCGTGATCTGGGCCTCATTTTTGTTGTTTATCGGCATGAATAACAACCGGCTTTGTTATCCATAGCCTATCGTTGATACTCAAATGGCAGAATCCGAAAGAATGTATCAACATAAGACGGTTAAATTGTTGCTTCGACTCATCAAAACAGAACGATGAGTACTTACGGACGCGACAGTTCGACTCTTGTCTTCTGCTGTGTGAGTTTGCGGTGAGAGCGGGCGCGCGCTTGGCGTGTGAAGGTTATGTTATGTTATGAGTTTGAAGCATTTTGAAAAAGTAGCGCAGAAGTCTTTCACGAAGGTGCTCCTCGTGAGTGTGCCTAAACTCATCTAGAGATCTCACCCTTTTATAATTTTTTCTCCTTGCCTCTATC
Source organism: Eretmocerus hayati (assembly GCA_029851415.1). Taxonomy (NCBI): domain Eukaryota; kingdom Metazoa; phylum Arthropoda; class Insecta; order Hymenoptera; family Aphelinidae; genus Eretmocerus; species Eretmocerus hayati. The sequence continues at coordinate 103,723,738 of CM056744.1, forward strand.
ATTTCAAGGGTAGAAAGTAAACATAGCAGCAAAATCCAGCTCAGTACTATTATCCAGTAGTACGACAGTAGTACGCTCAGTAGTACTGTAGTAGACTACGGTCGTACTACTGCAGTAGGCTACTGCAGTAGTACGACAGTAAGCTACTACAGTCGTACGATCAGCCAGACAGTAGACTACTGCAGTACTACGCTGTTTTTTCCACCAGGGTAGGAATGTCAGTCGTATCTCGTGAGAAATTAATCAATCAATCGCAAAAATACTGATAGACTAAAAAATTCTTCATACCAGAATTTCCCAAGATAGGTAAGAATACATATTCAAAATCATCTCATGAAACCAGTAATACTGTAGCAAAAGTTAGAATCTCACACATTGGCTTTATAAGCATGTAGATTTTACATAGCTTTTCTTAGTGGAAGTAAGACCCTTCAACGCCAGTTGATGGCTCGATTATACAGAATCTCGACAGTTTCGCATCTGCACCGGGTTTGAATGCGAGTGGCATTCAAAGCTGAAGCTATATAGGATGTAGCAAGAGCAATTCTGAATCTTGGAATAGCACCGTAAGGTTGAGAATTACCTTCTCGACGAGCAAGATATGGAATGTTACGTTCTACAAACGTTAGATTTCTCGAAATAGGTTACCTTTGGATATGGGTCGTTCTGTGGATGGTAGAGATATGCGTAGGTTATCGCTGAGGGATTCAAGAATGGAGTGTGGTAGTAACGGTGGTTGGGAGGAAGAGTGATTCTTGATTGCCTTCAGGAATTATCTTGAATATGATATTGTTATTTCTAGTGGGTATGATGCTATCACTTGGAGTTTGTCAGTTTAGTTCTGGAATTTTTTAATAAAATTGAAAATCTAATTCTCATAGTTGGGATTAACGGTACGTGTGGCCAACATTGAGAGAAAGATTCTATCCAGTGATGTCCCCGAAATTAATTTTGAAATTTCGTTCTATTCTGTTATCAGTGGTTTTTAATAAAATTCATGACTGAGTCTCATCAGATCCAAATGAGCTGCGTATTTGGGGTAAGAGAACTGTGAAGAAGGAATTCAACTCATTTTGAAAATCAATTTCGGATTCTTACCTGATGCTTCCATCTTTTTCTGGTGCGTAAATTCTGAGAAAATATAAATACAATGCAGCAATTCGGGATAACAAATTAGGCAAAGGAAAATAGCTCATTCTATAAAGACCCTTCGTGCATCACTTGTCAGATATATCCAACGCAATACACGGAGCAACAAGTCTGCACTTTTACAGATATCTGAGAAAATGCTACAGGCTGTGATTTTCGAATTTGAGTCAGGAAATTGCCATACTCCAATTATAATACTTAGATAATTATCTAAGTATTGAGATGGAATATTCCAAAATTTTCTCTAACCAAGAAAACTAGGTTTTAAATAGTCTCTAGATCAACAATATAAGACTCTGAATTCACAAAAAAGTAAGTTAGAAAGAATTCCATGGGAACAAGTCTTGGAATGAAAGAAAGCAAAGTGAGCAGGTATTCAAAGAGTCCCTCCCAATTCAAAATGATATCAAAGTAGCGAGGAGCACACTCTGGAGTCACACGCTCACTTGAACATCTCGAATGAGTCGAAACGCTATTTTACCCAAACCACAGTATTAGCATATATTAAATACTACTTTCAGACAAATACTAGCAACATTCATACAAGGTATGAAGTTTTTCAAAAGAAAAAAAGGTCTAGTATTCGCATGGAGGGAGCCATCTCTGCTCAACATCTTGCGAAATTTGCAAAAACAGCTCAAACTCGAAGACTTTCCTGAGCAGACAGTAAAACGTAAGAGGCTTATCGCAATTGACCTGTGTGAACGAAGGAGATATAGTGACGTTGAAATGTTAAGGGAGAATAGATTTGTATTTCAGTAACTCTTGAATATTATCGTCTAAAATAGATATTCTGACACACACGCTGTGCTTGTTTTGGCACACATTAACAAGTGAGGGAAACTTGAAACTAATTCAATTTCATTGACACTTTTCGAGAGTATGAGAATCTGCATGTTGGTTGGAGTGAGTATTTTGAGATGGGTATTATAGTTCTGAGCAAGTTTGACGGTGTCAGATGATAGTTGAAGATGAGCATGATATCAGGCGAAGAATTCCGAGTTGATGTGGACTAGATTGAATCAAAGATGTCTGGTGTTGGAGTTCTAAATTCTCTGATGGGCTATCATTTGAAATGGATAGAAGTAATTTGGAGTGGATTTCGGTGAATCTTGGAATATATGACTGGGAGCTGAGATTTTGAATGCGCACGATATTGGAATTTAATCGGGGTGATTTCTAAGAAATCGGAAGTGGTAGGATTGAGATTCTTAAATGATTTCCAAATGTCGAATTTACAATAATCAAAATGAATTATTCATGCAAGTCATGTATCTGTACAGCAGTGAAAACTGTGAATGAAGAAGAGAATATATATAAACAAATGGGTAAAAATTAATTTGTGGTTCCGGTATAAGTGTATGTGTACAAAATGTGGTCTAGTCGTGTATCATGATCAGTCAATGCTATATTATTGTGAAAACCGAATCAATGCGTGCTAAATGCAATACATTCGTAGAAATGATATTCCTGATGTATCAGGACTCGCGTGACCTGGATATTCAATTCGCTACGTATGAGTCACCTCGACTTATTCTTCACTTGCTTTTCGGTTGATCGTCGGATCGCACATTTGTGAAGAATGTAGTCACTTGCGCAATGAGAGACATTTGTGCAAAAGATCAATTGAAATTACTCAATAAGCGAAAAATTTGAGCATTCTTCCTTTTTGATCAACCCAATAACCAACTCAGTGAACACAAATCTTACAACAAAAATATTGCGGTGACTCTACGGCCTTGAAAGGAATTTTCCCTGGCAGATGAAACCTCGTAGCTAGACGTTGTGTACTGGTTGTGTCCTTTTATATCAAGTGCCCCTCAGAGTGGGAAATAAGTCGTTACCGACCTAAACATCACGACTAGCCTTCCTGGCGCTTAATGGAAATCGTGATGGATTTGTCCGGGATGACAACCCGATGCGAATGAGTATTTTCTGACCGGCTACTGTGCTCCACTAGCCAACCATCAAACTACTCTACTTCTCATAAGTGATTTTGGTAGATTTTTTCATCCTTGAAGGTTAATATACGTGTTGAATATTTGGTCTCGTCGATCTTGAAGGACGGTGGGGAACTAAATAAATTCCCAAAATTTCATGATGGAAATTTTATTGCTACGTTTCGTCCACTAGGTTTTGTGGACCTCATCAGGCTTCAGGTTCTGTTTCGACATATGTATAATGATAGAAAATATGAAAATTTTTTACAAATGATGGATGTATAAATATTAAGATGCGCAACTTACGTTATTCTTTAGATCGTCATGATATTTTGGACGATCTTGTAATAGAGCACAGACATAACGTCTGGCTCTTGTCAATACAAGTAAACAGAGTGAGTCATCGGTCTCATTTTCCACTCATATTTATATTAGCTCGATCGCAGTGTACAGCAGGTGACATATATATGAAAAGTAGTGCATGTGGGAGAGAGAAAGAGAGCGGGGGGTCAACGAGCTTTGTCAGCCGTTGCCCACAACCGGTTATATATTTGACTGAGATTTTGAATATCGTCTTTTTTATTGATGCAGTTTTTAACGAATTTGATATGGATCATTTCAGAAATCAACCGTTTTTTCCAATTTTTCTCTGTGTCTAAAATTTTGGTTTGATCCCAATGGAAATCGTGTTTATCATCAAGTCTGAGAACAGAAACTACGGATTTTTTATCTTTGTTTGTAATATGATCATTAATGCGTGTACCTAATTGTCTTTTTGTCTCTCCCACATACGTTGCTGGGCAATTTCATTCCACTAATTTGTCAATTGTAAAACAACTCCTTTCTGACAATGATTATCCTGAAGATTTCACTGACAAATGTATAAAAACCAGATTGCATCGTTCAAAAGATCTGATGAACAGAGCAGAAAGAATACGTTGCAACCAAATTCTATATGCTGGCCAGAACAAAATTTGTATTCCATACCACGAACGCTTATTCGAAAAATGTAATGCTCTGTTCAAACATAACGATATTCACACTCTTCCAAAAGTTTCCAAGTCATTAAGCTCAATAGTAAAATTAGGTAAGGACCAACTAGATAAATTTAGCAAAACTGGGGTTGTTTACAAATTTCAGTGTAAAGATTGCCCAGCAACGTATGTGGGAGAGACAAAAAGACAACTAGGTACACGCATTAAAGATCATATTACAAACAAAGATAAAAAATCCGTAGTTTCTGTTCACAGACTTAATGATAAACACGATTTCCATTGGGATCAAACCAAAATTTTAGACACAGAGAAAAATTGGAAAAAACGGTTGATTTCTGAAATGATCCATATAAAATTCGATGAGAATTGCATCAATAGAAAAGACGATATTCAAAATCTCAGTCAAATATATAACCGGTTGTGGGCAACGGCTGACAAAGCTCGTTGACCCCCCGCTCTCTTTCTCTCTCCCACATGCACTACTTTTCATATATATGTCACCTACTGTATACTGCGATCGCGCTAATATAAATATGAGTGGAAAATGAGACCGATGACTCACTCTATTCACTTGTATTGACAGGAGCTAGACGTTATGTCTGTGCTCTATTACGAAATCGTCCAAAAATATCATGACGATCTAAAGAATAACAAACCTGAAGCCTGATGAGGTCCACGAAACCTAGGGACGAAACGTAGCAATAAAATTTCCATCATGAAATTTTGGGAATTTATTTAGTTCCCCGCCGTCCTTCAAGATCGACGAGACCAAATATTCAACTCGTATACTCTACTTCTCACCCTCAAAGCTTCTGAGAACGAAAAAGAGTTGCTTGCTGGTAGTCATCTACAACGCAAAGTTCCTGAGATGGACAAAAGAGCGGTCGTGGTGTACGAGGCGGACTGGTGAGACCGTCGCGACTCGACGACTTATAATGGCGTGAATCTGCGGTACGGTGGCTCAGAATGGTCACTCTGGCGTGAGTAAACTGCGATTTTGGCCTGCACGCTACTGTGTGATTGCACTGTAACGTAACCGCTTTGGATCGGTTTAGGGGTACTCGTCACACTTTTGACCATGATTATTTTTTTCTTCAAATGATTGAATTTCATCAAAATCCTCTAAGTTAACCTCGCAACCATACGAGGCTTGGACTCGATCTATGACATGAGTCAGCGAAATTTGTTGACACAATGCTACTGTCAAAAGCCGATCAATTGAAATTCAATCATTTGTAATTCCCACCAGTGATAGATACAGTGCTTGATCGTATCGATCGAGTACAAATATTAGTTTGATATATTTTTTTCTTCATCAAAAAGTGCATTAGTGATTTGCTGTGAATATTTTATTGGAATCTAGCTCTAATATCATTACTGCTTCATGAGTAAACCTAACTGATAAACAAAATAATCTACAGTTTACCTTGGTATTGTACCAAGTGGAATAACTTACCCATGCGATGAGCATAGCTCACTGATTCATTCTTGACGATCACTCATACACCGATGATTTCTGCTAACTCAACAAAAACTGATCATTGGCGGATGAGTATTTCTAATACATCACGAGCCTCTTTGTAGTAATCCACTTTGGTGTAACACGTTCATAGACATGGAATATCTAATCTTCAAACGGCCATTTCATGGCTATTAATGAACATCGAAATGAATTTTGAGTTTGAAAAAATTGAATCCTTTTAGACGTCAACTAATCTCTTAGAGACGTCTCTTTTCTACATCAAATACAATGAGTTGACGACGTTCGCTAATTCGTCAGCGATGCACGGAAACCCACGAAGGATTTCTCAATGAATTTTGAGATGCCTGATAGTGAGTCAATGACATTCATGTTATTTTCATGTTCCTAAGTCAATGGACAATCTGCAATGATCTTTCATTGAATGTCAGGAGAGTTCTAAACGTTTGGTACCGATACAATAAATACATTCGACAAAATTTTCGTACACACGAACGATCATGTATTCACAGTCAAATAAGACACTATTTTATTCATCTAGGAATTAACTACTCTCACTAACAATGAATGATCGGAAAACTCCAACAGACAAACAACATGAAATTATCCCTATCCTATGATGTGATGTACAAGAATTTCTTCCATAGAATCCCACATCACATTACATTGTAAGCTAATTCAGAAGTATTACGAGCAATAAAGACGAGAAGGAAGAAATTTACTTTCAGATGAGATTTTCATCTAGTATTCAAGAGAAGAGAATGCTAGTAGCTTCGACGCTTTATGAAAATCTCATAAAATAAAATTGCACCTGAGATGAACGCAAATTTTATGAAATTGCCCACAGACCTCAAGTCTTGCAAATCTAATCCCACACATACAAAAGCAAAAAGGAACCAAATAAATACTCAAGAAATGCAATTTTACTAATGAAAATGACTCTATACGGAATTTTCTCCAACCGTTTCAGAAATTACACTTCCAAGAGATGTCAAATATAGCTTTAGAAATGAGGAATCCCTCCAGGATTCGTCACAGAATCTTCAGAATAACAGCCATGAACATATATCCTTCCCCTTTCTTTCCTCCATCTATTCATTTACACTTTCACGAATTCCTTGAAGGATACAAATAGTCGTCTCGTCATTTATGGTCTTTTCACGTTTTGCTCTATTTTCATTTCCTCGCCTTGCAAGACTCTCATACTCTACACTTATATATATATCTTCACTCTGTAGACATGAAATATAAAGAGACGAGACTCACCGACATACACTATGATTAAGCAATCTTTTTAGCTGCCAAGCGTGAGAATTGGCAAGTATAAAAAACGAATAAATGAATTATTGCGCACAAATTTCACGAACAAATGGAGAAATCGTACGAGGATTAGGTACTATAACGCGATAACATATATACACGAGTAGGTAATCCAAAGAGAAGTGCACGAATAGAAAGAGAGAGAGAGAGTGAAGGATAGGATATGGAAGGAAGGTTAAAAGAGGAATGGTAAAAAAGTAAAATAAGAATTAGGCGAAATGGCGAATGAAATTTATTGCAAGGTATTTGCTTTCCTTTATTTTTTCTCGATTTGCGCTTGAGAAGCTTAACAGAACATGCTCTTTCCTACTTCATCCTTGAGCAAGATTTTAGCTTCTCTATTTCCCCTGTTTGTATCTTTCTTCTTCTTCTTCTTATTCCATACACCTTACGCGATTCTTGGATTAAACGTTTACGGCTCGTCACTTAGACTCGCATTTCCTATCCTTACTCACTGTATCACTTTTTGCTTTAGCAACACCGAAGTTTATCTCTCTAACCTCTAATCTTCAAAGGACTTCCTCAATTAGGCTGTAAATCCTCTAAATACCGTATATGCACACTGAAATCTATCTCATTCATTCATATCACCAATAAGGAATCAACACTTGCAGACCTTAGCTTTCAACAACTCAAAAGTTATCAATATAATATTGATACTTGTAACTGAGGGATTTACTAGGATCAGGAAAGTTAGGTAAGTTAGGGTTTAGGTCCGGTTTAAGACTTCAAAGACAGCGTTTCATTAATAGAAACATATATTGAAACCATATTTACAAATAGTCATGAATGATAAATAGTCAAAAAGGAATCTGATATTTATTACTGCTGTGTGTGTTACAAATGCGGTCTAGCCCAATAAACGGTTGATACAGGGTACACTTATACGGGTTATGATGGAGCCACGGAGGAGCTCCTTCCGGGTCAAGTGCGGGGGCATAGCCGGTGTGTGGGGTTCGACTCCTGAAGTTCCCAGGAAGCCAACGCGGGTGTGTGATTCTACTGCCACGGAGGAGCTCCCTCCGGGCCAAAAGTGGGCGTGCCGGTGTCGCGGTCTACTACGATTCTCAGTGCTCCTGAGAAGTCGGCTACTAGATGGTCTCATCTGCCTTAGAGCTCCTAAGACAGAGAGGAGTTGCCAGCTGCTAGACTCTAGAGCCATCTCTTGGACCAGAGCTTCTGATGCCCAGAGAGGCGCGTGAGTTCGTTGCTCGGTGTAGACTGGTTCGTTCTGGTCGGGCATCGGGTGGACATCAATGCTGACAGGTGTTTCGCTTGTGAACGATGTTTTCGAGACAGCTACCTAGCGGCTGAGGCTTGAGTTACTCTAACTTCTTGATGAATTGCGCGGGTACCGGAGCTATACTGGTATCATAGCGAAGGGGCCCGTCGCATACTTTTGAGGACTTTCAGATCAATAGATTAGACTTCTCCTCTTCGAAACCTTCGAATTTGAATCCTGGCAAAAATGTCTTCCGATCACAAAAAAAAAACAAGAGAAACACATAAGAAAAAATGAATGGGATTAATCGATTACAAAATTTTCTAAAACGAGATCCACAAAGAGACATTCGTGACGCTGTTAGGCTCTATTTTATAATATGGAACTCTTCTCTGCTACTGGGAAGATTCTTCGAATAAGAATCTACCGACTTGTAAAAACAGCGCACACTGTGAACAGAAATTCTTCAAGTAGAATCAATCGACACATCTACAGTAAATCTGATTGTCATACATCAAAATGAATTGGAATACCTGATTTTCATCGAAATACAAACCTATTTGGACTATGCAATCACCGTTTGGGATCTGAAGTTGATTTTATCGTTGATATCGATCAAAAACAATGATCGTTACTTATAGGGGAATTTGGTAGCCTTTGATCTTAGAATCGCCGATTCGGATCTCCAGCGCAAACGCTGTGTGATTTCACTCATTACTCCCTACAATGGATGAAAAATTGAAAAATCCCCTGTTCCTGAAATCTACTCAAAATTTAGGGGTAGCCCCTTATTAGCTTGCGTTTATTGTTCGAATGTACCAAATTTACGATTTGATCAAAAATGCATGTTCTCAGAAAACTTGCCTTAATCAAACATCGCTTGTTTATATCCGTTTATTCAAAACCTAAAAAGTTGGTTCGAATCTAGGTCACTATTTCCTAACGATGAATCGACAATAAACCTCAACTAATGGATAAATATCTTAACGATATGAGTATGGAATCATGGTGGTAATAGCAAATTCAAGAAATGAAGTATTTTGATCAAATTAAAATAAAGCATCATTCTAGATTCACAATAATCCAACACAATATATCATTCACGTAACAATGAAAAATGAGTATCAAATACATCAAATCAACACGACGTTTACATCGGGTCAATCTCCTCCCAAGACGATCTATACTTCACAAATGTAATCTCTCACACTCGTTTCACCATTAGCGAGCACTCAATCATCACTTTGATCGATTGCCTCTAGAGTCTACCAGGAGGCTACTATATACATATATGTACACACACAAGGACCGTGGAATACTTTCATTCTCCCCTCGACAACTTTCCACGAGCACTTCATCATAATTCCATTTCAACGTAGCCACACCCATGCTGAACACAATTTTTCCACAAAAGAATGCTTACACTCTTTCAGTTAGTCCCCACTTATCGTTGAAAAAATGATTGCCTAACAATAACTGGGGTAAGATTTTCCTTTTTAATATTGTTGGTTAATAGTTTTTTTGATGTGGAATAGAAATTTTTCATAGGGTGAGGCTTTTACACTAATTGATTCTTACTCTTCAACGGATGGATAGAATTTAGAGTATTTTTTTAACCAATGTGATCCATAATAGTTTTTCGGTCAATTATTTGTTCCATCACGGAAATAAAATCAAGATCTTGATCATGAATCTAGTAGTGAACTATTTGAATTAGTTCACGATCAGGGCAAAAATATAATTTTTGTATACTTCTCGGAATATTCATAACTTAATGAATTGAATGAAGTGGGCCCATTACTTCATGTACAACGAACTATGAAAAGATCAAAATGAGTTATGTGAGTTTTTTCATGCCAAGGGGAAATTATTCATATCACGTGATTGATGAATAGACGGGAAAATGCATAACACGATTTAGTTTCCAATGATGTGGACCACTATACCAAATCTTTCCCTCTCCTCCAAGTGATTTTACCTCGGAAGATATTCCCAATAATCATTCATCGTGGTAACTCACTATGGAAAAGATATGGAACGGGACGAAAAAAGTTATTCCTAAACAGACATATTTAGTAAAATACAGAATCTTATATACTTGTAGCCCCTGACCAGAATGAAATAATGCAATAAAAAATTGCTTCCACAGGAACCTTTTAAAGTTTAATTTCTCGATACATCACATAATCAACTTCAAAATTGAGAAAAAATTTCCACTATTTCAAGGTTCTTCCACTTCCTCGGTTATGGTTCTTGTAATAAATTTGTTTGAGTCTTGAAATTGTATCTTCTTTGATCACTTTCGAGGATGGATAAAAATTTTGTGGATCTTTTAATGAGACGGGAACATGTCTACTCATCAGATAGTGTGAGAGTAAGAACGTTTCTTAGCACAATATTTCAGTGAAAACTACCCAAATATTCTTTGTAAAAACTACACATACTGGATTCATTTCGAGGCAAAAAAAGATAAAGAAGGTTGAAGAAAAGGAAAACATCGGATCTTTTCTTTTAGATAATGTGGATTAGGGTTGAAGACAATCAATCATTCTCCAGAGCCAATTCCGTTGTCCTCCACTCGTTCTTCTTCCGTAATCGTCTGAAACTCAATACTCACCTCGGGATCAAGCCCTTCTTCTTCAATCCTTTCTCTCATATCCACGACCCTTCCTCTAACCTTTGAACCCTTGAACAGATTGAATATCCTTATTCGTATCCTTCGGTGATATTCTTCATCGAGCAGCGTGTGACAAACTCACTCTGTGAACTCGTTCTTGAAGATCTTTCCAGATAAATAAGATCATGCTGGTACTGTGGAAGCCTCTCTCAAATTTTCAGAGCTCTATTCGTCATTTTGACAAAGATTCCATTCTTTTTTCATCACTGGATACCTTCCCGATCCTTATTTTATTTTTTCACATCGACCACGTAGAGTGGGATAGGATATGAATGAGGATGCAATAGCCATCAGCTGAACGGAATTCTCTATTCTTTTTCTATACAGAATCCCTGACAAATTGGAATCTACATATACAAAAGTAGACCCTCAATCTCGATTCAACACGTCGAATAGCAACCTCAAAACAGGAAAAATAACGGATGATTCGTATTTTCAAGGCTCATTCTTCTTTTTCGTATCCGAGTGTGTTTCCATTTATATATACAACGAAAGTGTCGAGGTGACAAGACAGACACTGTATTTTCCGTAACGCGAATAGAATGGATTGTGAGAATAGCGAAATTGCAAGCTTTGTTCGTGTCAAAAGTATAGTATAGAGAAAAAGCCAAACTCTACTACTGCTACCTCGTCGTCTTATCGTTACTCTTTGTCGTCGTACATTCGTTCCTTTTCATTTCTGACTCCATTTCCTCAACCACTCTCGTTTTCCGCTTTTTCTTTTCGACTCATCTCTTCTCCTTCTTCTTCTTTTTCATTAACAAGGCAGCCGAAAAGAAAAAAAAAATTTACACAACTCCCGTTTTCACGAACTCTGGTTTCCATTCTTTCCAAGGTAGCTTCCCTTGCTCAATTTCAGTAGAGTAAGGATGGAAAATGTCGGGTATAAGAATGAGGACATCTGAGATTTTTCTTCTGTTTTAGACATGCTTGAAATCGTCAAACTCGAGTTTGTAAGGCTCTGAGTCATTTTGTTTTTTCTTCTTTATATAACGCTTCCGCCTAATTCCTTGATTATGAATGAAATAGATGATTATGGAAAAAAGCCAAATTACCTTGGAGAGTGGGTATAGGGAAAAAGTTTTTGATGTATGGAAATTTGAGAGGGTGATTTCTCAGAGTTTTTAGGACCTGCCATCAAAACCTAAGATCTAATTAAATGAGCTCTCACGATCAATTTGATTCTATCCTGGAACTTCGAGACGTAATAGTTTCTCAAATTCATAGCTCTGAAGATGAAAGATATTGTAACTGTATGAGATCCTAGAATATGGTTCCCTATCTCACAATCAGTCAAGTAGATCTCGTTGATATTCGATAACTATTTAGGTTAAATTTTAATCCCACGGAACGATTATATTCATGTATGAACTTGTGGGCCCTGAATAGATTTTTAAAGGCAGCCAAGTTTTAACTGTAGATTTCATGAACAACAGACTCAATACTTCATCCATCTCATTCTCATAATGAATCACATGCAGCAGAGTAATCCTGATGTCGAATGTACCATCGAGTAAAAAAAATTCAACACAGATTATCACATCATTCAACATAGATTAAATTCTTTATTGTAAATTTGGTTTCTCCACCTTTCAATTCCATTTGGCCTTGTAGGATTTTCCAAACATTAGAAGAAATGATGACGAAATACTCCAAGAAATATCGAGACAAAAGTGTCCCGTGGGAAATTCGTAGTCTACGTTCCCAAACCTCGCGTTTCATTGCTTTAGACAATTAAACTACTGGGGAATGGGCATTTTGCCATTCGAAGCATTTTTCCATCTTCCTATTTCAAACTCAGCTGTAACATTCCCCGCAGCCATAAAAATTTCAATTTTCATCGATTGATAACGTGGAAATTGACACCGAAGTATGATCGTGCGGATCACGACTCTAAATGTAAAATATAATTAAATGAGTATTACTGTGGTTCGAGATCCACGTCAAGCTATGGGTCTAGTGGAGGTGTGAATTTACTTTCCGGAAACTTCGCTTTAAAAGGAAGAAATGTGAGGTATGGATTCACGTCTTTCTCAGAGAAAATATGATGCTTAAGATTACCACTTGTCTATCAGAATATGTCAATGTCATTCCAATGTCAATTTTTATGCTACTGATCAAAAATTCTAAAGTCATTCTGAGATGATGAGGAAAAAGATGCCTGAAAGATTCGTCTCAATCTTGCGGTGGTCAACCAAAACAAATAAAAATGTCAACACCCGTTAGTCACAATGAAAAAGTAACATGAATGTTCAAATCAATAAGGATACCTGAATCGACATCAGTCTGAAATGCAAAAAGAATTTTTTCCGAAGAGTAAACTTACCTCTCCAGCAAAACCAACGTTAGCGTAAAAATCGTATCCCTCACGAGGAAAATTATTCATTCACATCATTTCACTCATCGTTAAGCCTCACTTTCCTCATTTTTTCTTCTTATTCAGGCAGAGACTTTTACAACGAAATACCTTTAGCTCCCGCGGAGCATTAAATCGACCTCAATTTCCTTCAGTGAAAAAAAAAAAAATTCTATCCCCGGAGTATCTCACGTCTGGCATTTTCCACAGGCTCAACTACTTTCTTTTTAAAAAATCTTCATGCCTTGTAACAACGTTACCTACTTCATCAATGCTAACTTCAACATTTCTGCGATTACATCTCATTTCCTAAATAATCATCCTTACCCTTTTACCTCCATAGGATATTTCAAACCATCTCCGTCAAACAAGTAAAATATAAAACAGCGATTTTCCAACAACAGCAGCAGATTACACTCACACACTCACATACATCCACATACAAACACTCATATATCCTTTCAATATACGTGTATACAAACTCCCTCGGGTTTTCGCTCGTGTTGACTTCTATTTTATGAAAAAAACCTCCTCTCTCTCGGAATCAGATTTATCGCGCTCGATATACTCTATACGTATATACCTATATTACAAGTAGAAAACTCTCATTGGCGCAAGGCTGTTTTCCGTCGTATAGATCTTCTATTTTGCTGCCATTGCGAATAGAGAAAAAGCGCATCGGATCGAAGCTGGAGAAATAGCAAGGCATATCTCCCTTCTGTATACCAACGGCGCGGCATACATAGCCACGACTGATACGCTTTTCTCTACTCACTTCTTTTGCTGCCGAGTGATCCGACTCGGGTGGGCTAATTGCCCACAGTGTATAGTGCCCCTTACACACGCGCTTTGCTGAGGAGAAAAGTCAGAGAAATTAACTGAGAGGTAGACAGAAAGAACATTTTTAATCTGTAATTACGAATTCGTGCATCGTAGCCCACTGACTCATACACACACGCGCATACACAAATATATGAGGGTTTCCACGGAACTTTTGACTTTTGTGTTACTGCAGTGTTCCAGGAGTATTTTGAACTATTCGGAGTGCGCAGGAGTGGCATTGTATAGTATTTGGCATCATTCAATATGGACTACATTCTTTTTTAATGAAGCGTATCCTGATTTGTCAATAGCAGACCTCAAAAGATGATATTTGAGTAGTTTACAAACGTACCAACGCGATTTTTTGAATTGATAAGGCTGTAACTAAAATACCTATGCCTCAACTACTTCGGTGGAATGATATATCCATCTACTAATCTCATATTTTGAGAAAATCTTTGATTCAGAGGTGTGCGCTGATTTGGCTATGATATTAGCTCTCATTTATCGATGTAACCGAGTTTTGTGGGAAAACTTTCTCTGGCTATTGTTTACGGAAATGATGAAATATTTTATGTGGAACGGAGAATTTAGTAATGAGTTCTCGAAGTTGAAAAGAAGACGAATCGAATCCCGTTCGGTTTGTGAGCGTGCGTTGATTCTGACAAATTTTGTAAAGCTTCAAAGCTTATAAAGTTATCGCGCCACTGGCTTTGAAAATGTTCATTTTTTGATGGCATACTCAGGAAACGTAAAACACAGGATTGGGATGTTTTTCTTCGTCACAAAATGGATATAACCACACTGTTTTGAGTTGCAATTGTCGACCGGTATTTCTGTGAGAAACTGAGGAGAAATATTTGAATCCCGATGGTAAACTAAATGAGCTTCTAAATGTGATGATACTGCGGATTTCTTGATTTCTACATGAAATACGGCTGGAATATGAACGAAATAACACCACAGTATACTCTAGAAATTGAAATGAGATTCATAAGTCGTGACTCGATTTTGGAAATTTACATCGAATTTTGGAAAAATCAATGATAAAATTCATCTTAAAGTCAAGTCAGGCGAAATGTAATCCGTATCAATCGTCTAGACAATGTTTTGAATCGAATCTACTCGATTGGAGTTGATTCGCAAATATTTCAAGAATGGGATTCCGTACTTGTCGTTCTGAACCAGATACCTTGACTCGGAAAAGAGTGGCACCACTTTTTTTACATGTTCTCAAATCACATAAAACCCATTTTAAACGTGTGCGGTGGAAATTTTTCTTTTTCTCTTTCGGAGGGTCATTAGTTAAAAGTTCCATGGAAACCCTCATATATATATACATATACACGTTCACACACGCGCAGAGTTACACGAACGCGTCTGGATCATATGCACACTCTCGCATGCACACACACAGTCATGCACGAATGAACAGGATTCTCCAACGCACAAACATGCACATTCTCTCACAAGGACGTGTGAATACTCCAGTGTATATTGCACGCATGCGCACGTGCGTTCACACACACTCACGCTTACACGCACACGCACATGCACACAGATACATATGTATAAATGGGCAGATGTAACAAGTGGAAGATAATCATAATCCTTTCCAACACGCGTGCACACTCTATAGAGTATAATGCACAGATGCGCGCGCATGTTCACACACAGTCACGCTTTTACGTACAGACATACGCATATGCATACAAACATGTACGGATGAGTAGATAAGGATTCTCTCCCTCCCCCAAACACGCCTGCGCATTCCATAGTGTATAATACACACATGCGCGCGCATGTTCACACACAGTCACCCGTTGACGTACACGCATACGCATATGCATACGAACACACGTGTACGGATGAATATATAGATAAAGATTCTTTCCCCCTCCCAAACACGCGTGCGCACTCTATAATAGTGTGTAACGCACACTTGAGCGAGCGTATTGCACACACCGACGTTTACACGCATATACACACAATCACACATGTACGGATGGACAGATGTATTGGTGAATAGAAATTCTTACCCTTCTGCCAAACACGTGTGCGTACTCTTTAGTGTATAATGCACGCGAGTTCGCGTGTGTTCGCACCCACTCACGCTCACACGTACTCGCGCATGCATATGCACATTAACATATATGCACAGATTGAACAGATATGGCAATATGAATGAAAATGCTCATTCTTTCATATACATGAGTGTGCAACATCATTCATAACGCTTACGTGCACGCATGCGTACATGAAATTCAAGCTAACAAACATACACACACGGTTGAAGAGATTAACTAACGCACGAACACGCACATTCTTCCACAGTGACACGTTGACATTCTCACGTGAACTGCACATACACACGCACACACACACGGATTCACTTGTGCTTGTCTAAATGCACGTGACCGCATCCCTTCCAAAACATTTACGCACACAGTAACGCCCACTCACCTACATACAAATACATAAACGCACAAGGGAGCATACATATGTGCAAACACGGAAGCTCTTCACACAATCACGCGTAAACTTTTGCACGTATAATGCACTCGCGATATATGCGTATACTTCCACACCCATACGCACTTCTCTCTTAACCTTTTCAAATGAATTTACCCCCCCCCCCTTCGTGGTAGTTCGGAAAGAGTGAGATTCACCCGGGCTCGAGTGAAACTCACTCTCTTCAGAGTTGCCACGAAGGGAGTCTTCACTCGGGAGGATTTAAAAAGTTTACACGCATTCAATACAACGCATTTGAATATAATACAAGCAGACATGTTCAGATATGCCAATACATACTTACAAGCACACACGCATATACTAAAATACACATACACTCGTGAAAGTACGCGTGTGAGATAAGCTTTCCGCGACGTCAAAATCGCATGTGGACAAAGTTACAAGAGATCACGTAGTGACGATTTATCCACGCTTAAGCGGTCCAAGAAGTACACACGCAAGAGAGCCTCCTAATGACGCCACTAGGACGGTTTATCACGTGCCACGAAGCATACGGTAAGGGAGGCTTGGTCTACCCTTCTCTTCCTCCTACTCCTACTCCTCTTCCTTTTTCTTCTTTCCTTCCTTCAACCTCCGCAATGTAAGGCAAACTACCGGAATTCAACAAAAAAAAAAAAAATGACACGATGAGCCTAAGCTGCTCCTGCCACTACTTTCGTAATCCACCTCAAATTCTTCTCTCCTTTTGCCCAGTTTGCTCTATGGTCCTCATCGTCTCGCTTACCAAGAAAGGTAAACGTTGAAGGAGAAGAAGGAACTTAGAGATTTTTGCTCATCTCGTTTTAAAATTTTCACCTCTTGAAAAATTCAAGAGCTGCACCCGGCGTATAGCGTTGTTCAGCTTTCATTTTACATTTTGGTGATTTTGCGCGTCTATCATTTTCATGCTTTGATTTGTAGGTTAATTTGTCGTTGAACGTGAGAATTTTCTCTTTGATGGTGTTTTAATCCATGTAATGTTGAGTTTTATGTACACGGGTAAGCATTAATCATAATAATTACAATAAAGGAATAGTTCACAGATTGTAGTATATCGTACAAAAATCGAACCAGTGATTCGCGTGAATGAGTAATATTGTAGTAACAAATGAAGTCAATAAGGTATAAGACTGCCACTTTGTGGTCAATTACATGAATTTAATCACGATTGTTTGATCTTTGACTAATTTCATCATTTTTCTCATGTGTAACTTGAGCCGATCTTGGAGGTTAGGATATTTGTTCATCGATGCAAATCAACTCACAGATTCTTGATCTCCGAATTGGAGATTGATCATTAAAATGAGGTTGACCAGCTTTCCCATTTCCTGAATCGCATTTATCGCTTCTTTTGACATTTTTCAGTCCACTTGATCCATAATCCTTATAATAATCATAAGAATTGTAAAGGGCATATTGACCGTATATTGTTTAAAATAAATAAATAAATAATCCGAAAACTCTTGATGCTAATCATGCAAGATCTGGAACAAAGTGTCACATTGTCAATCTATTATTAATTGAGAAAAGAGTATCTCGTTGTCGAATGAATAAGAATCCGATCCGCCTGCAATATAAGTATTATTCAATTACAAGAATCAATAGTCATCTTCCAAACGGTTGATGACTGAAAAATTCATCCTTAATGCAGATTACCAGAATCGTTCCAGGAATATAATTTGGCACAATGAATTCTCCAGAGAGAAAGCAGACTCAATTATTCAATAAACCAATTTTCATCTTGCAATCATTCAAAATTCAAATATCTACAAGCGTTCTTTCGAATGACCTAAAAACTCCAGACACGATCTCATGAATACAATCCATCAAAATTTGTCTCCAACTTTCACTAAAAATTCTCCAATACAAAATTCACAATGTTTCCGATAAAAATTTCTACCTTCAGGTACTAGCCAACGTGACAAATCGGAATGATTTTCAAAGTGTCTTTTTTCCATCATCCAACTGCAGCATCAGTGTATAGCGATACGAAAGACCTCAAGAGACGTCATTGTAATGCAGTAGGAGGTTAGGTTGAAGAGGCTAGTAGTAGTACTAAGAGAACTTGCTCTGGTTTTAAAGGTGTGAGAGAGCAGAAGAAAGGGGGGAGTTTATCTTTGAAAGGTTGAATCTGAGGGTTGAATCTCTAGAGAATGTCTTGGACGAAAAGAGAGACTGAGTCAAGGGACATCTGCTCTGCAGATGTTGTTATAGCATCTCTTATCCCAATGGTTGTATTGAGGCTCTTTGGAGAGTCTCAGTGTTGCGCTTCTGCGTAGTTTGTGAATGAAAGAGAGGTGTTTGGTTCTTTTCAGTGTGTTTGTTGAATTCATTGTTTTGTCTTTGTTTGGTTTTAGCGCTTGGTGTAGATAAGGTTATGATTCTTGATTTGGAGTTTCAAGTAGATTCGTGCAAGGTTCGTATTTTGGCTTGTATTGTTTTTTGGTGCGATACTCTTAGGACTTTGTCCGGATTCGACATCTAAGGAACTAGGAATAATTCAAAAGAATTTTTTTGTTGGAATTGAGAAGACGTTTAGTCCTCCGTAAGATACGATGAGCGATACATATTCGAAAAATTCTTATGACCACCTTGTATCATTTCTATTTTGTTTGTTATAAAATAAGCTCATTTTTTCCATTCTTTTTTCCCAATAGATTTTCCAAAAAAATTTCATGAAGCAATGATGTATATTTTGTCCAGCCTATATTTTTGAATACTATCCATTGAATTTTTTTAAGGAAATTTTTTTAAAAAAATACCTCACTGACATCATGAGTTTATATCTTGGTGTGTCTGACATGCATGAACGTTTGCTTGATGTTTTATGACAGTTTTGAGGAACATGATCATGTCATCATGACTCCTGAATTAATTAATGATCAGAATAGAGCACCAGGGAGGAAACAAACCAATAGGTAAAATGGACACAATCGTAGAATATAAAGAATTTCTTTCGATTATCATTGGATTCTCTGAAACTATTCAGAATTAACGTATTGTGGCATGATGAGTTTCAAAATTCAAGTTATAACGATGCAAATAAAAGACACGCTCATCTATAACATTTCGACTATGAAAGAACTCATTCATAGATTTCAGTCGAAACAACCCAGTTTCACATACTATCAAGACTGTTTTCAGTTCTCGACAGTGTCTAATAACTGAACACGAATTACTTGCTCAATGAGTATCATCAAAGAACCTGCTACTGTGCATTCTGGAACACTCAAAAAATTCTCATCAATCTCAAAACCATCAAATAACAAAACAGTCAATTTAATACCCTCACAAAAGCCCCAAAACTCGTCCCATGATTTATAAGAACCATCTCAGTCACACCATCACTCAAGTGAAAAAATGAAAGAAAAATACATTATACTCTTGTACCATCTCAGAATGAAAAATTAGCCCATGTCAACATCCAAATATTTGACTCTACGTTGAAATATTCAAGACATTTATACGTGTGACATCCAAGAGGACACTTCACAATCTACCCATCAATCAACCAACCGACCATCTCTTACTCTTCAAGAAGCCTCGCAAAGAATGATAAACTTGTCGTAAAAAAAAAAAAAAAAAAAAAAAAAAAAAAAAAAAAAAAAAAAAAAAAACTATCCCTCGAGGCTGTATGACTTCCAAGTCGGCCACCATCACTCCTACTATGCCTGTGAAGACGACCATTGGTGGTATACTAGTCCGTTGAATATTCGAAATTCCCAAGGCAAGAAACGTGACCGTCAAAGAATTTGGTTGAGCCTCCGTATAGCTGCATTCCATCGTTAACTCTATCTGTGTGTGTGTGTGTGTGTGTGTGTGTGTGTGTGTGTGTATGTGTGGGTGTAGCTCATGAGATGGTGAAGCTCACGGAAGATGTTGGGTGACCCCTCTATTTGAATATTCTGGGCACGCCAAACTCATACTCTTGATGCTTTTATACAGTGGATAGCTGTACCTACGCGCAATGAGCATAGACGGTGTGTGTGTGTGTGTGTATATATATATATTCTTAGGGTCGTATAGCTTGAGCTGGGCTGTTAAGACTGAGTGATGTCTATATATAGGGCGTTTGAAGAGATAGGAGGGTATACGACAGACTACTAAATATGATATTACTCGTCCTTTGGGTTTTGTGCCCTACTTTTGAAGGCTTAAATGGGTACTTGAGTCCCCTTTCTTGGTCTTCTCCTTTTGTATCTTCCGGGTGGTTTATACTATATGCACTCTTTTGTGGTGAAGTTTGGATTGACTGTGGTTTTCACTTAGCTCATTTGGTTTGTATTCCTTGTTTAAGTGAATTTGTATTGATTTATATGAGAAGAATTTCGGTTATCTGTCTGAGGCTGAATTTTGTCTCAAAATAGCATTGGGTAGAAGGAACTTGAGGTATTTAAAATCATAAGCCCGGGCTTCTGAAGATACTTACGTGAATATATTTAGCTGAACTTATCCGTACTGGATTTGATACTGAAAGATAGCATTTTTTTATTCGAAGGTGGGAAGTTCGGTTTTGCTGATTGAGTGATTGTTTTCGGCCCGAGCCTTGGCGAGGGTTGAAATTAGCACGAGTGAAGCAAAAAAACTTCACGCCCGAGTATCGAAATACGTTTTTCGATCGACTAGGCGTGAAGTGAACGGAAACTGCCGTGCGTAAAGCAGTATTTCATGCACAGTCGATCGAAAAATAAGTCTTCTTCCACTAATATGATGTCACAGAAAGAATACTATTCTAATTTCATTTTCGTGGTAAATAGTTCCCATATGAGATTATCTGCAAGATACACAGTCTGATTGAATCTACAGAGTCAAGTTGAAATAGATTCTATATAAGTTTATGTGTTGAATTCTATACTTTCAAGAGATATTGTTCATGTTTAGAAATTACCCAAGTAGGGGAGAGTGGGGCGAGTCAGAACAGGTTTTGCAGTGGGGCTATCTGGCGATACTTGGGGGTAGGCGCGCTACGGGACTTGAATGTTTAACTATTGAATATATTGTAAAAAAATTTTCACAACTCAAGGCCATGTCTTTCATACATTTTTTGGAAGTTTGAGAAAAAAAATCTGTCCTAATTCGCCCCGCATTTGGGGGCACTTTTGACAAGTTTTGGGGGCAAATTAGGACAGCCTTCAAAAATTGAGGTATACTATAATATTCCTCAACTATTAGAGTCGAATTTGCTCACCAAAATACGTGGTAGTAACCCTAAATACAGGGGGAAACTCGCCCGCGACCTTTACATCCTCCTAGAGCCTCAGCAAGCGAGCCATTTTTGTGTCATTTTTGAACATCATCGATATAGGCGCTTCATTGGCGCACTATCGTCTTCAGCAATCAGTAATCGACTCGCGGCTTCTAAGAGTCAACTTTCTTTCCTTTTTCTTCATATTGAAGGTACCTTCACTCACCCTAAGTCAACGATCCAAGCGTGACAATCAACCTCATGTCAGCGAATGCGAGAGTGAAAATGCGTAAAACGAGCACTCGCTTCGTAAACGTTGAAAGCGACTTCTGACCTCTAAACTGACTCCTAAGATGGCCATTGGATATCGTAACTTCATTCTCTTACCCATTTCACCGCGCTTCGAAAAATTCGCACAAATGCATACGCGCCCCGATACGCGCAATTATCCTCGAAAAACACGGACAGGCGATCGGTCGACCGATTTTATATGGGATTCAGCATTGTCCTAATTCGCCCCGTCCAGTTTGTCCTAAATTGCCCCCAAACGTTTTTTTCGCAAAATTGCGATTACTTGAGTTCAAGTCAACCGATTTTGACTCACGATGGCTCAAAATCTTCGTTCTGTGATGTAGTTTTTGACCCCCAAACGGCGATGAAGTTGGTCCACTTATGCAGAAGTAGGGTGTAATCTTGCATTTGGAAAATAAACCGCGTGAGGCCCTCAAAAAGCACCCCTTTGTCAGCGAAGACCCCCACTATCGTTCCGGGAGGTCTAACCGGGATAAAAACCATTGTCTGTGATGGTATTGGAAATGTTTTCACGCGGCGGAAGCCTAGACTCACCCACAAGCGAGCTATCTTGCTTGTCTTAATTCGCCCCTGTCCTAATTCGCCCCACTCTCCCCTATTTCTGCACCCCAAATTAATTTTTTTGTCTGAAACTAAGAGATACTATTGTGCAAAAATAGATATGGTTTTGAACTAGCATTCAACCACCCTCCAACAAAAAATTTTTTGGTACATGTTTCTGCCGTGAACTACACACTACAAGATCCTACCGATTTTCATGCTTTTCTCATTACATATCCAACTTACTTCCACTCCAAACTCATGATCCAGTGCTAATTGTAAGCCTACACTGACATCCACACACGTACCTAAAAGAGCTTCTCATTTCTCATCTTTCGAATTTTCAAAATAAAACAAATTACTCATGAAATAAACCTAAAATTCATCAATAACCGACTCTCACATCATGAAACCATCAAAACAATAAAAATCGTCGTATCAATCAAAGCCTACCCACAAAATTGTACTATATATAGTATCTCAATAATTTACGTGATACTCGCACAGCTTATCCATCCATTCATCTGACCAAGCTCTTCCGGCTATTCTGGACACCAATATACCTCATCCAACACACACACACACACATATAGTATTCAAGATATTCAAACGTAGCACACGCTCCAACGCCTCATGCTTCCGTTGTAATACATACAAGCTCTATGTACGGTAGTATGGTAGATATTGCTTGTAGCAGACGACGGCTGACGATGTCTATACATCTGTATACGAGTGCGATAACGTCGTACCGGTAGTTGTTGTAGTAGTGGCAGCTGTGCCTCAAGGGATTAGGCTACTACTGTTTAACGATATAGTATCGGAAGAGGTATTTTAGTGTGTTGTGAGTTTGGTAAGGGGTTAGATAGAGGTTAGGATGGATATGAGAAATTTGATGCTTGAGAGGGTTGTGTGTGGTGTTTTGTTACGATAATGTGAATTAGTGTATCTGATGTTTGGAGATTGATTTTTTTGACGTCGTAGACAATTAAGAGTGTAGAAGATTTGATACAATTTGGATTATTTAGACTCATTTGAGTGAAATGATCTTGATCGCGTAAATTTTTTATTAAAATCACTTGATTGCGTAAATTTTTTATTATCGTGTCAATCGTTTCATTTTGAACTGAGTATAATCTTAAACCGATTGATCAAAACCGCTCTCTCTCAATATGAGTTATCAGGAAGTATGATTGAGTGATACCATCCTAACCTAGAAATCATCTTTGACCGTTATTCAAAGTTTTCATACTGAAAATCCACTTTACTTACTCAGACGCTTGAGGAGGATGAGAGGCTACTTTCAACAGCCCGATATGATTAATATTATCTCAGAAATTGAGCTGAGCTAGAGTATTTCAAGTTTCAGTGTTCTATTTCCATTTAAAAATTGGAGCGATTAAACTGTCACTTGCTTTTAGGGTAGAAGAAATTACTGTAATAGAAAAAATCAGTATCCTTAATTGCTGAAACTTCGATATCCTGAACCACAATAACCTTTTATTTCAAGCTCAAGTGAGTCATCTCGATTGCCTAATAGAATTACCAAGCACATCACGGTCTATTTGAAGTGAAAGTAGGACTCATTCAGCTAAAATACTCCTCCATTTATTTTAATAAATTCCTGACTTTCAAAATACCTGACTTAATCATTCATATTCTCATCACAAGGGTGTAAAAACTGGCCTCTCGAAAATAGCCATCCCACTAACTTCTAACTATGATATCTCTAGCTTTAATGGATTATTGGAAATTCTATCAATGTCAAATATATCTGCACAGGATATTGATGTGACATAATCGGCTTATAAATTAACAGTACCACTTAAGAACGCTCGCCAGTTACTCATAAAAAATTTACAAATTCGTTAACGAATACTTTGACTATGAATATCTTGAAGCACTGAACCAATGCTCCCAGAATAGACAGATATTTTACAGAAGAATCAATAATGCGGATAAGGGATTTGAACAGCTCAATGAAAAAACCTATCGGTCATGAGCTCTTTCATCAAACGGTCTGACCAAACTCGGTCTTTACTACTTGAAAAAATTTCTCACTACCATCTCTCTTCTTCCCTCAAACTCAATGCTTTACAGCGCTTACAATGGTCAAACTCTACGCTCCTCTCAATTCAATTCTTTAAAAACTTTTCATCTCTGAATAATAAGTTATGCGAAAAGTTTTGCCCAAAGAGTCATAAATTTCCCATCCCTTTTTCCACATCGACTATCACCCCATTCCATCCATCCTCTCATCCTTGAACACACACTTCTGTTCCAACTCACACACACACGTACTCGAATGCACGCTCTTTAAGACTCTCCGTTTATAAAATACCTTAATTTTTCATGAACCCTGCCTAAAACGATACATAACCTCAAAAATTTCTAATGAATCAAATCTACTCATCCCAAATCCTAGAATGGTGGTGTGATTGATCCGCTACCAGTCAATGAACCATACAAGAACGCATAAAGTTGGTAGTATTAGTAATGATAGGAGTAATAGTATAGTAGGTGTTATCTGGCCAATTATCGAGAAGGATTTCGAGTCGCATTTGCATCACGGAAGGGCGAGCTTCAAAACCTCACTCCTAAATTATCACATGTTTATCAGAGAAGCAGAGCTATTCCCTCTATCCATTCCCACTTGAAGGCCATATAGCCTCGGGAAATAAAGACAGTAATTTAGACCTGGCCGATGACCCGATAAAGTCTCTCTTCTATGTACACATGAATCTCTGTGAGTGTGTGTGAGTGTATTTGTGTGTTTTGAAGCAGAAGTGGTTTCGCGTACTATATGCTCAACCGGCGCTCGATATATACATATATACGGCCTATACGCTTTCTCCTCGTAAGTGC
Source organism: Eretmocerus hayati (assembly GCA_029851415.1). Taxonomy (NCBI): domain Eukaryota; kingdom Metazoa; phylum Arthropoda; class Insecta; order Hymenoptera; family Aphelinidae; genus Eretmocerus; species Eretmocerus hayati. Next base: position 103,749,109 of record CM056744.1, read on the forward strand.
ACCGCTACAGTGAGTTTGATTATACACACATACATACGGTACATTCATACAGATATACAAACGTACACAATTACACGAGTGATTCTGCCAAAACGGGGATTTTTTGTGCCCCAAGTTACAACAAGCTTATGTGACTTGAAGGTTACATTATAAATTTCTTTTCGGAAGTCCTATCTAAAACATACAATCCGTGAACATATACGATGATGGAATCCGAGAATTCTATGGTCGTGTATAATCACACATAAAACTGCTTCAAAAATTTTTTTTGTTCCAAAAAGTTGTGACCCATTGATTCAAAACTATTCTGATATCAAAACGTCACGATACTTATCATATACTACTAAGAAAAAAAACTTCCCAGAAGTTGTTCTCAAGTTCCCAAAAACTACCATTTTTGACTGAAGATAATATTTAATGTGTGTTTTGTTTCATTCAGTACTTCAAATTTTCAAAATTTGAGAATGACTCTGGGAAAGATTTTCCCGAGTGATATTCGAGTCATCAACGTGAAGTATTGATCCCTAGTGAAAATAAGTGCCTCATGATCATATATGAACATGTTCCCAGCCGAACCATGGTCATCTATGACCATCTATGACCTCAGAAAATATTATGTCCCCATGGTTAGTCATAGGTACACAAAGCCAACTCGTGCATGGCCGTAGGGTATCGTAATCAAGTGGTTGTACATGACATTTTCAATATGGGATGGAAGCCGAGCAGTTGGAGACCCAAGCTCGCTTATTTCGAAGCTTCGAATTGAGAAAGATTTCGAGTTGGCAATGAAGTGCTTCATTTCCAACATGAATTCCTAGGATCAAGTAAGGAGACCAATGACGACCTATGACTTCGGCCTCATGGTCATAGGCGGTCATGTATGATCACATTCTGGTCGGGAACATGTTCATATATGATCATGAGGCACTCATTTTTACTAGGGATGTTATATCAACTGTAAATTAGTGTATCACGTCTTTCCGGAATGAAAATAACAAATTTTCAAAACGTTTCATTTATAATCATATATGTTTATAGAATTTTATGTTCTACGTGGGATATAAACGCACAACCCGAGCCAAGAGTTATTGAGATAGTACCAACGTCTCCGTATTCTGTACTGCTTGCTGAGGGGCCAATATGTCTATTTCATTCCTTGTGGGCAATCAGCCGTCGACTTTCAAAATTCACCACGGTGCATTTATAGAGCCAAAAAAGCCTACATACAGACACACATTTTGAATTGTATGATTCAAAATAATATAACACTTTACTTTGCAGGACGATATTACACCCGCAGATTGCACATGGTTATCCGAAATTTTTTAGACGTTCAGATTGTAGGGAGGTTTGCTTCTCTTACGAGAAGATTTCTACATTTGGATGAGGTTTATTCGTATGAACTGCACCCGCAATTACTATTTACACTTGGTTGTTCATTCTGATTCCAAATTATCTACAATGCGAAGATATAAATGCAAGAGGCTACAAGCTCTCAAGCTGATCTTTACTTCTCGACTCTCGTTTTTCCTGAATTGATGAGATAGGACATGTCTATTTCGCTAATCATTTCTACTTGCTGAATCACTACGTTGCTGTGAATTCCTATCTGGAGAACTAGATCGTGATCTGTATCGGTCATCGATGATTAAATTTATCTGAGTTTTGAGAGCAGCAAATTCTCTCTGAGTTCCTTTCAAAATTTCACCATTTGACATTGATTGGATTGCGACTACATTGATTTGATCTTGATGATAATTGTTGTATATTGAATCTGACACTTTAGCCAATTTCTCCAGATCAGTATGACCACTTATTCAGATTAAAACTGCTTGAACGACACTCATTCGCGCGATAAAGTCTTCAACCATCCAAGAAATAGTATTTCGGAAATACTGAAAACAGATGGAATCGTCATCTAAATAACCAAATACACCCAATTCATGTACAGAATTAGACGAAAACTCGAATCTGTGAGCGAGCGGACAATTTCAACAGATTTCCGAAATGGTGGGCGAATTTTTTTGGCACCATGAAGTGCTTCATCGTGGTGCATTATATCACTTTGTAGAATACATCCTCTCATAGTATATGAGTACCTCCGTGGAAACTTTGAAATAACGTTTGCCAGCTTGTACGAACCCTTAAAACGCTTCAGGAAACAATTACAAAAATCATTTTCAATGTATGTTTTTGTGCTCTTCCTGACGCAATCAGCAGTTTTTCGATCCGGAGCTACCGAAAAGAAATTATCATCATAAAAGGTGTCAAAATGTCAGGTCCGTATGCTGTGGTTTTTCATTTTTCCTACCTTTGTGAGTGTATAGCACCACCGAATCGCTCGTTCGGGATTCGGGCGAGCTAATACATCAAATATCATGGTATTGAGCACCGAATCCCATTGCTATGAGAGCCCAAAGACCACTTTTTGTGTGTGCACTGAGCACATACATTTTGTGGCACAATTTTACTTAAAATTTTATTCCCTCAGTTTCCTCGATAAAAGTGAATTTGCCTGGTTCCAAGCTTTTCCGCACCAATTTATTCTTTAAGTAAATTGTCAGCCGCAACTTTTCCATGCCCCAAAGTATCGAAAAAAATTTATTTTCCCACTTTACAGAGCAGTTTCTCCACCAAAATCTAGTTTTGCTAAATTTTTATGTCAGGTCCGTGCGCAACTGTGCGACCCTTAATCGAGAGACTACAGAGGTCCTAGTCAATTTTTTACAAAGTATTTGGTGGCCAAATGAACCTCGTTTAAACCCCAAGACTGTAAGTCAAACCGTTTGGCCGTGAGATCAATTTTAGTGTCAAAATGTGAGGTTCCGTGCGCCACTACCTTGTCTCTCTGTGTTATCCATATGATACTTATGAGTGGGAAGATTTACATTCGTGCGCAAGTTTATTCATACTTTATTTGTTTTAAAGAGTCGAAAAACACACCTTAGAACCCTCGGAAGAGAGACTTAGCACTGGCACATTATCGACCCCCAAATATCGAAGTTTTCGTAGAACTATTCATATGTCTATTCGGTTGCGAACGAAATCCATGCTGAAGAAAGTCAACAATTAGTTAAAAAGTCGTAGAAATATTTCTGAGACGGAATATCCTTCCCGTCCCTACCCATTTCGTCACCTGTGCGGCACCATAGAAATGTTATGGCTTTATCTGACTTGAATTTTGAGATATATACTCAAGATGCAATTTTTTCATGCCCAAACAAGTAGATCAGTCATGAATAACTGCCGAGATTCTTTTAGAATTGGAATGATTCTTTCACCCAAATCACTTCATGCGACAATTTCGTTCCGAAAAAACTCTCGGCGGAATCACCCACGTACATACATATATGATCGTAGAGAAATAGTAGTAAGCCTCGATTTTAGCCTAAGGCTATAAGAGATTTTCCACCCATAAGCGATTCATACTTCCTTCCACGTTCTCCCGGTAATCATCACTTATCCATCCTCAGTTTTTTTTTCTTCTTCTGCTACGCCTGTTGATTCAAGCGATCTCGAACTAGCTCCAATCAATTATTTAAAGTACCTGCGCACACTTCAACAGTTGTAGCAGTGATGATGGTATAGATGCTTTCGATGCTAGATTTACACTGTAGAGGTTGAAAAAGGGTATGAGGCTTTCTCACTCACACACACACACACAACATTCACACACAAAGATGTATAGACAGACGAGTAGATTGAGCCACGCCCCAAAGGAAGCTTGATGTTATGCGGTAGATTCTCTAAGCTCGTTGCAGTATACACAGTGAGTACATATACAGATGCTGGCTCTTGGGGATTTTCAAGGATCGCTCTTGGGCTTACGGTAATTGGGCTTGGATAACGTTCTAGATAGAGTAACGAGTCTGTTACAATGCTAAGATAGATGTATATGTATATGAATGATTCGTAACGACATGCAGTCGCAATTTAATGCCTCATTACTGCTCTGATGTTGCTTTTATTTGACGATGATGACGACGACGACGACGACGACGGATGTGCTGAAGTGGCTATTTTGTATGGAGACTCGGATATGAGTATGAGAGGGTCATCTCATCCTGGATAAGAGTACTTGAGAATGGTGGTCTGCAAGTGACGGACTCTAACGATCTTGATGAAATATTCAACGGTGTTTGTTTACTATTACGTACTGAGGACTGGTGAGATTGTAAATTAGCTTCAGGTCATCAACACGAGAATTTTGTGTGGGTGAGTGTGAGTGCGTGTGTGTTTTCAGAGTTTGTGTGTGTGTGTGTTTGTGTGTGTATAAACGCATGTATGCGGGTTCGTGGATGTACTTGTGAACGAATACGTGTGTGAGTTGGTATGATTAGTGCAAATAACTTTGTATCTATCAAAGGTAGGTATATAGTTTGATGAGTGAACGCAGATTTGTCTATGTAATCGTGAATAGTTTTGCGTGTGTATGAGTGTGTGTAAGTGTCTTCATCTGTGTGGTGCGGTGTGTGTGCGTGTGAGTGAGTTAGTGTGTATGTGTGTGTGTGTGTGTGCCCTGTGTGTGTGTGCTCTCTGTGTGTGTGTGCCCTGTGTGTGTGTGTGTGTGTGTGTGTGTGTGAACGCGTGCATGCGAGATCTTGGATTTTTTCATGAATGGATATGAGGATATCTCTGAAACTTTTGACTTTTGCTGTCACAGCTCAGCCAAACTGGTTGTAGGACGTTTCTCAAGGTCTAACCTGTCAAACTATCTTCGTTTGGATGTCCTGAGAGTGGTCAACAAGTTGGAACTTGATTGGTGGATGTGGGCAGATAATAGAGTGAATCATGTGCGAGAAAACACCCGAAAATCGAGGAATTTACGTTTCACAGCGTCAAACTCTTGAAATTTGGCAGGCTCCCGCGAGTGGAGCGTTTCTGATCAAGTTCTGTAACTCCTCAGACTGATTCTCAATGTTCCAAAGTTACGATTTTTCTGTTGGAGCAAGGTGTGCCTCACTGTGCTCAGCCGTGACTCGTAGAGATGTGAGTGTCACAGATTTTTGGGGAAAAAATCTTGACTCGCTTTGGACGCTGCGGCTCGTGGAGCGTCATCTAGAGATACTGCGGACAATCTCAATCGTATTCCCCATTGAAAAACGAAGAAATTGAGCTACTCTAGACCTATGTGCCTTGACGGAGAAGCCAGGGAATCGGATAAAACGAAAAAGAGAACGAGCGTACAATATGCCTAATCGCACAGCTTTTTGGAACGCACGCGCGCGGCAGGGGGGCACAGACCTCTAAATACTGTGAACATGTTACAAATATCCTCAAAATATCATACCAATTTCCACCCACCGCGACTTAGATCGCTCCACGAGCACCACCCGTTTGAATGAGGGCGGTGCAGCCTCAATTTTGTAAAAAGTGCATCGAGAAATGATGAAACCATTGGTGGAGCGTTCAGTATATTCCAACTCTGACTTTCGTTACTATATTCTCACAGCTAATTGCATACAATCCTCAAATTTAAACCATCGTGCTTGCTCGATAACAAGCTCTAGCCGTACATCTCGGTTTCCAGGGGCTGTGACACTTTTTGAGTCCGAAAATCAAAAGTTTCAGAGATATCCTCTCATATACAGTACCCTGCAAGAAAAATGGAACACGGATACCTTCACTAAAACAGCCATTACTCCGACGTGTTTGGGTATACTCCAATTTTTCAAAAAGTACTTGAAAGATGGGAAAAAAATCTATCAGATTATGTCCCTGGTAGAAATTCATTCCGATGTAACACATTAATAGACATAAAATGGCTACTTTTGGCCAATTTTGGCTGAAAATGTCCATTTTATGGCTAATAATGTGTTACATTGGGATGAATTTCTACCAGGGGTGTTTTGAAATTTTATTTGATCGAAATTTCATGCCTTTAATTGACACTCAAAATTGGGAAAATTCTCATATCAATCAATCATCGATCATTTATCGGGAAATTATGATAGCGTAAAAATTCTTGCGGGATGTCATAGCTCTTTCCAAGACCTTCAAAATCTTTCTTTTATACATTACTCTACGATTTTTCACACCCGAGTTACGAGCGATCTCGTACAAAGAATTTCGTACGAGTTGAGGGTGTTGAAAGTATGGAGACATGAGTTTTTCTTAGTTAAGGTGGGCGGAAGTCCTTTCGACCAATTTTTGGAGTGGACCTGGCAATTATTTCATAGAATTCTAAAGATTTCTCGTCAAAATCGTAGATTATGACCTTTTCCATATTTTTGTTACACTCAACCCGTACAAAATTCTTTGTACGAGATCGCTCGTAACTCGGGTATAAGAAACCTTAGAGTTAAAAAAACAGTAAAAAAGAGTAAAAAAACAATTTCGAAGGCCTTGAAAAGAGCTACAACATCCCGGAAGAATTTTCACGCTATCGTAATTTCCCGATAAATGATCGATGATTGATTGAAATTAGAATTTTTCCAATTTTGAGTGTCAATTAAAGGCGTGAAATTTTGATTAAAAAAAATTTCAAAACACATGATTTGATAGATTTTTCTCTCACCTTTCAAGTGCTTTTTGAAAAATTGACGTAAACCCAAACGCGTCGGAGTAATGGTTGTTTTAGTGAAGGTATCCGTGTTCCATTTTTTTTGCAGGGTACTGTACGTGTGAATTTGCATAAATAGTGTGGATGGACTTTGTGTAAATTGAAGGTAGATAGGTTGATGAGTGAACACAGATTCGTCAACGTAATCGTGAATAGTTCTGCGTGTGTATATGTGTATGTAAGATTGTTTGTCTGTGTGTGTGTGTGTGTGTGTGTGTGTATGTATGTGTGCATGTGTAGGTAGGAGTGTAAATGTTCATTCGTATGTTCATGGATGAAATTCACGTATGTGTGTATGGATACGAGTGGATGGAAGCGCGTAGCTGTGTATGCGTCTAAAGTGAGAGAAAGGGGAATGAGAGTGAAAAAAGAGGATGAGGCAATTTCATTCTTTTGCAGAGGAAATGTAATACAACGCGTGCGTGCGTGCGTGCAATGTGAGCTGGTTAGATACGCGCGAAATTCATGCACGTTGAGAATGTCTCGTTGTCCTGGCTGGTGGTATTAGAGGTAGTGGCACGATACGTGACAAGAGTTTTTTCTCACGAGTTCGTGATGTTGCGACGCGTTGGATTCATATACCTGTTTACCTATTCACTCCTTTCTCTCTCTCTCTCACACTCTTTCTATGCGTCGTGATGATACGGTGGAATAGGAATGAGATTAGCGAGGTATGACTGGAATCATTGAATTTTTAGAAACGTGTTTTAAGATATCGTGAAAATTCCACAAACAGTTGATTATCTATCTGGAATTAGATTAGTGTGCAAGTTGTGATGAAAGATTATTTGTTGTAACACTAACACTATTTGGTGAGAAGAGAATTTTGTTTGATGTGTAAATTTTGAGTTGTTAAAAGCCTTTACTTCCGACGAAAGCATCTTTGAGATAATTCACTCAGGATTAATGCATCTACAAATTTAAGGTTCACATCTCGAACATATTCATACCTTAAGTTGAACTGAAATATCTTCTATTCTCATGTTTTCATTGCACCAATAATTCCTCGTCGATTGTCATATTCTTGAATTTCAATTTCGAACGTTGAACTGTCAGAGGAGACAAATCATACAACAACTCTACGAAAAAGCTAAAATTCATCACTCGTGAGCAGTTACTCCTGAGAATTCACGTAGTAATGGATGAAATATCTCATAATATATTCCTTGAATGTGTACTTTCAAAACCTCCCGCGCGCGTAGAAATATATAATCTCAAGAAATTTCTGCACAAACTCCAACTTCCTATGAATTACATACATTGGAACTCTCTCATCTCTTTTTTCTTTAAGAATAGAACGTTCAATAATTCTTACTCAACCTCTTCTCCAAAATCCCAAAATAGATTTTTCAGAAAACCATCCACCGTCAGTCTATTGCATCGAGTAATTCAATTTCTCAAATTTACGTCCCTCCACGTTCTAAAAATTCAATATAAAATCAACGTTCCACTCCTTCCTCAAAAAAAAAGTAACCCTCTTCATCAAAACGACCCCGAAAAATCAAACCGTCACTCTAACAGCTCAAGGAAAGATATAAAGTTAAGAGATGTAACTATCTTTTAGCCAGTACAGGATTCCAACCAAGATTTTCAACGGTACTCACAAGTCTTGAAAAGTAATTGCGAAAACGGACAAGCTCTTGGGTGGCAGAAAAAAAATGTTTTATTTAGGGTTTTAAGAGGTGTAAGAATCCTCACACTCTTTTCTCTAACACAGTGTCCGGCCTTTATAAGAAGTCAGGAGGGTTAAAGACTTTTTGGCCTTTGTAAATATAGGTAGAGAGGAAAAATCTGGAACCTCAGAGGTTTAACCGGAGATACTCGACACTTGGGCGCGAGCCAGCAAGAATCGTATAGGATCGTCGACCCCGAAAGAGCCTTGGCGCCCTGTAGAATTTTGTCCTGTCTACGCCAGAGGTGGCCTCGAAATTATTGCGATGCCTGCGTCAGCTCGCTGTGTTTGTTTTCATCCTGTAGTTGCATTGGTATATATGTATATATAATCTAGATGTATTTTACTCGTTTTCTCAACTTTTATTTCCTTGTTGAGTTTGTATGGTATTTTTTGTTGTTGGTGTAGGACTGATATTGGAATGATTTGAGTGTTTTTCTGTTGATTTGAGGCTGATTGATCAGGGGGATCTGAATTAAGGAGACTTTTTGGACTCAATTGCTAGGATTCATGTTCCGTGGCGCTGATCTAAGAATATGGCCAGGACAAATTGTGATTGAGATTTTAAAAATTATTCCAAGTGTCATAATCAATCTGTGATACTCTTCCCTTTCGATAGAAATTTCTCCTGGATGAAAATTGACGAGCAATCTGAGCTAAAAAATCTTTTTTGAGAAAATGGAAATATAGACGAGAATGCTAATGAGAAGACTTTTGAATCCTCTTCTTTCTACCACCTACTTGTGAACAGCTTTGAATCTAGGAAATATCAATTCTCTGGTAGATTTTTGCTCTAGAAAATCCTGATACAGAACCAGAATCATCGAGAGTCGATAGTTTTTTAGAATTTTATTTCTAGACATAAATTCATAAACTTCATTGTAGTAACGATATCAATCTGTGGGATGAAGAAAAGATATTTTGCGGCTGTAATTAGACATAGATGAAAAATAATGAATCCTCAGAAGTTTGAAATTGATCTGAGATGCAACAAGCTTAGATATATACATATATATAAAAAAAAGTGATTCCACCGAAAGTGGGATTCTTTGGGACCAATATCGTCAAAAGGAGCGATTTGGGTGAAAAAATTGTTTGAGCCTCAGACGGGTTTCGGTGGCTCGTAGCACTTGATTTTCACTCGTTTGAGCAGAAGGATGAAGAATCTAGAGCCACGCATCTCAAAAGTGAGTCCAGACAAAGATATGCCAAATTTGAGGGTTCACAGAGGGGACAAAATTGACGGGGATAGAAGTGTCATTTCACCTCGAAAATAGTCCCAGGGCTCAGCAACTAATCGTACACTTTTTTCCGCAGAGATTCGTTTCAATGCAACCAAAAATTCCAGGAAAATTAGTCTTACAGAGCAATATAAGCGTTCCAGGTAGGAGCACAACATGGGAACAGAATTGACCGAAAACTTGTACGCCATTCTGAAAACACCTTCATGTGGGGCACCCGGCTACAGATTCGAGTTTTCGACTACTGTTGCACATGGAATAGGTGTATTTGGGTTCTTAGAAATCAACCTCATCTGTTAGAAGGGCTCAATAGACTATCGGAAACTTCGCTGACCTAATTAGTGCTGTGCAAGGAGTTTCGGTACAAACCCGTCTTCAAAATGTCGGATGGGCGTGTTCGAGCTGAGGGCTCAGTTTGGATTCGCAAAGTGGTGAATCATGTTATTTAAAGTATTACAAATTGAAGTGCATGGCTACATATAGAGGTTTTTGACTCTACAAATGCGTTGCAGTGAATGCAAGAGTTTAATGTGGGTTGTCTACAGGAGACGGGAAGAAAATTTCGACCATTCATGAAGCACAACAAAATACGGGGACGTTAAAATTACCTCAAAAATTATCGACACTTATGAACGCACCGATAGAATACACCCTAGAAGACTGCTTTGAAAGGCATTCTCAGTCGTAGAAACTTGGGGGACCTTGAAACACAGAATATCCCATTCTCATCGGAACCACTCATAGGGGAGAGTGGGGCAAAATTGGACGGGGGCAAAATTGGATAAGTGAGATAGCTCGGTCGGAGGCGAGTCTAGGCTTTCGCGCCGCGTAAAAACATTTCCAATACCATCACAGACAATGGTTTTTACCGCGGTTAGACCTCCCGAAACGATACTGGGAGTCCACGCTGACATAGGGGTGCTTTTCGAGGGCCTCACGCGGTTTATTTTCCAAATGCAAAAATTCACGCTACTTCTGCAAAAGTGGACGAGCTCAATCGCCGTTTGGGGGTCAAAAACTACGTCACGAAACGAAGACTTTGAGCTGTCGTGGGCCAAAATCGGTTCACTTGGGCCCAAATGATCGCAATTCTGCGAAAAAAACGTCTGGGGGCATTTTTGGACGAATTGGTGGGGGCGAAATTGGACAATGCTAAATCCCATTTAAAACCGGTCGATCGATCGCGAGCCCGTGTTTTTCGATGTTAATTGCGCGTATCGAGGCGCGTATGCATCTGTGCGAATCTTTCAAAGCGCGGGAGGTTGAAGATGAGTTAGGTTATCGAAAATGGATGTGAAAATGAAGTTACGATGTCCAATGGCCATCTTAGGAGTCAGTTTAGAGGTCAAAAGTCGCTTTCTACGTGTTCGAAAATAGCGCTCGATTTAAGCATTTTCGGCGACATTGCCTCGAATGTTACACACTATCAGCGGGATCGTTTATGTAGAGGCGAGTATGAATATTTCCAATATGAAGAAAAACGAGAAAAAGTCAACTCTTAGAAGCCACGAGTCGATTACTGATTTGCTGAAGACGGTAGTGCACCAATGAAGCGCCTATTTCAATAATGCTGAAGAAGAATGACACAAAAATGGCTTGTTGCTTGCTCGGGCTATGGGAGGATGTAAAAGTCTCAGGCGGGTTTCCCTCTTGGTTCTGAGTTATTACCCCGTGTTTTGATGAGCAAATGCGACTCTAAAAGGTAAGGAATATTGCCGTATACCTCAATTTTGGAAGGCTGTCCAAATTTGCCCCCAAAACTTGTCAAAAGTGCCCCCAAGCTCGGGGCAAATTCGGACAGATTTTTGTTTTTCAACTTCAAGAAAAAGTATGAACGCTGAGACCTCGGGGTCTGAAATTTTTTTTACACTATATTCAAAAGTTGAACTCCAAAGTCCCATAGCGCGCCTAGCCCCAAGTATCGTCAGATAGCCCCACTGCAAAATCCGTCCAATTTTGCCCCACTCTCCCCTATATACTATGATCGTAGCTGTACCTCTAGGGGAAGAAGAGTCACACATCCTACCGAAGCCGATTAAGTCAAGTTCATCTTAAGCGGCTTTCAAGCAAGTTCAAAACTCTCTTGTAGTAACAGTTCAACCTCCATCGTCGTTGGACTCACTCCATTGTAACCATACCTCATTACTCTCACAACACTAAAACATCGTACTAATCACAATAATCAACGTCAAGTAACTTTAAATCGACATATATGAATAAATATCGTGTATTATTCTAAGTCTCATGATGATTAATTGCTTTTCAAAAATTCTACCTCTAAATAAAACCTTCACTAAATCAGTAGTGGAACAACCACAAATTCGAGGTTCCCAAACGAATTAGCGATCGGGTAAACTGTTATCCGGAGTTTCACAATCCATTTTCAATTATCGGCCAATGGGGCAACAGTTGCAAATCAATCGTTTGTATCCACTCTAACACTACTACTACTACTCACTGTTGCTATTCATTCATTCAGATGAGCTAAATGTGCTATCGTTCATTTTCGATAGGTTTAGTATGAAGTAGGGAGGATAGTAGAGATAGGCGCTGAAGCTTGTATATATGGGGGATATGTACGGTTTGGTGCATATATATATATATATATATATATATATATATATATTTGAGATTGGTTTGTGGGTAGAGCTGACGCCACTTTCGATCGTCCTCACTACGAATTAACGTCACTCATCCGAAATTCTATTATCCTGGTTAGGGGTTGGTACCACTGATGCTATTTATATATGAGTAGGTGACTGAATACAGACTTAATTTTCAGGCCTGTATCGGTTTTCGCCTGCCATCGTTGTTATATCGCTTTAGCTTCTCTTCGTTAGTAATCTAATGTGATTAAGCTCGTATTGCATAAGTGTCTTCATCTCTATCTCGTTCGGTTTCTGCTTTTGATGAATTATCGTTTCGTGGGGTTGAGTGTCTTTGCTCATTTTCAGATATCATCGGATATGTGTGAGTTGGAGATGAATAGAGGATTGATATCATTGATTTTGAGTTTTTTTAATAATTGAGGTCAAATTAATTGTGTAGTGTTATGAGGTTGTGGTTCGTTTGTCATCTATTGTGAGACTCTAAGCTCAATCAACGAATTTAATCTATTTATAACAATTTGTGAACATGGACGAGATAATATGTGTTGGCATAGAACTGGAGAGTTTTTAAATTTTTTTTTTCTCATCGTTGATGAAATTCTAACCTCATCCCAAGCTTATTATATGAGATCTGAGATTTTAGGTAGATCTCAAACCACCGAGGCCACCAAAAACTACAATTATAAAAATTCATATAGTAGTCCCGTCTTAGATTCAAGATCCAGGTTTTCTGGGTAAAGATATAATTCAGATGAATTTAGCGAACGAATCGTGCACTTTATTTGCATGAATTCGTCAAATTTTAGCTCATTAAGGATATCAAAATTATCAATTCCCAGATAAGAATCTCGTAATTTTGATGAGCTGGTGGCACAAAATATGATCAGCATCAATCAATGAATGTTGAATTTAATTGAAAATTGATCATAGAAATTCATGAGCTCAGTTCTAACAAAAACCAGTGGATGAAACTGGTTTAAGCCAGATTGCTGACAAATTTAGAGACCTGATTCTACGGGATGTTTCATAAACTGGAAATTAGTCGAATGATCTATGTAGTCTGTGATTCGGAAAAGTATTTGAAACTGTCAGTCGCGAATATCAACTTTAGCCAGGAATCTTATTCGTTCGTTGTATAGCCCAAAGCCATCAGTTAGAAACACAATCAGATTCATAGTTAATCAAGTTTGAAAATCAATGATAATATATCGTAATACGATTGAAAATCAGTAGTAGAACTCTATTATAGTCAGCCCAGAGATGTATTGGGAATCAAAGCACTGTAGTGTTATAAAATCATTCAATTCAGTAGTATGACCCAAATATGGTCAGACATGAGATACTCTCATAATCACACTGCGACCCGGATAGAAGATTTTATCATGATCAACCCGGACTACAGTACTTTCCGCTTAATGTCATCACGAATAATAGAATCATTCGTTTATTGTAATCAGAACTGCTGGTTCCGACCCGCTTGTATATTACCAACGTAAAATTTATCGGGTACTGTGCTCAAAATTTCGGTAAATGGGATCACACCAAGTCCACTTCACGAGTTAGTTGGAATATTTACAAAGCAAGAAAGGCGTTTTATTGACGATATATTCACATTATCTACATTAGTATTCATCATATAGTGTCTCTCCGTCTCAGTCTTTGTCCGATCGCGATTCTGTTCTAAACATTCGCCAAAATGAGCAAGCGAGCCGATCTCAGTGTCAGTGAAAAATTGCAACTGTTCACAGAATATGACATTTTACCAAGAAGCACGAGTCAGAGGGATGCTGCGTTACAGCTTGCAATTTCCCAATCTTCGCTCAGTAAGCTGTTGAAGTCGAGAAAAGAAATCGAGAGTCATGCATCGAATAATGTCAATCAAAATCGGAAAAGGAAAAGAGGTGGAAAAGAGAAATAAATTTTTTTTCCAAATAAGATATCGCAGATGATTTTCCGTGTTTTGTTAACGATTGTATAGAATGCCAATGTTACACCCTTCACTGATGAAATAAGTTAAGAGATGATGGAAATTCCATATTTCTCAGCTATACTGTCATAATTAACGTGAATTGATGATAACATATCTTGTCGGGGTATTGGAATCATCCGCTTATTAGAATCAAAATTTCTTGTCTCGATGTGACCACATTAAGCGGAAACTATTGTATTGATCAGTTTTCAATAAAAAATAAGGAGATGAACAGAATAAGTAGTAAAAGCTCGATATAGTCAGACAACCAGAAAAGAGGGACGAGAAAATCATTAGAAAAGTCTGGATATAGTCAGACTTGAGATGTACCTTGGATGATTAATTTTCAATCTAATGCAAATAATTCATGCATTAATGATCCATCAATCAAATACAGTATCTTCGTCAACAAATACCCGCTTCTAGATCACCTTCGTATCAATATGCAAATGAGATAGGTTACGGGATATACTAATTCCATAATTGGAATCAACCCAAGGTATCGAATTTCTCTGAATAGATTAATCGATCGACTTGATAGAATCTCAAATTCACCTTCCATCTTAATAACCCTATCGAACCATATAGCATCAAATTTCAAATACGATCTAATTTCCAAACTAGGATAATGGACAGAAGGACCGATAAGAACTCTCTCTATCTTCTACGTATCAGTTCTGAAGTACCCCACAAAATCTGTTCATCGATCCAAGTTATTACAGTTAATCCTAACCACCACCCATAGTGAACCCAAAGTACCCTTTACAATAGTACATTCTACATACATACTCTTGAAATGGACCCTAAAACCACAACGTTTTCATAGGGTTTCGATTTCACATTATAATGAGCAAGTTGGTCCATTTAATCTCTCATAAATATAGTACAGACTGAAATCTCTATTGTTGGCCAATTGAAAATACAAGTGTAAGCTCTAGATTACTCGAATCGTTGTGTTTTGTACAAAAAGAGTGAAGGGATGAAGGAGACTTTGAATGAAAGGTTAAAGTGAAGAGAGAGTTTGGAATAGCCACATTAAAGGTATACATATAGACAGACAGATAGAGTATATGTATGTGTGTGTGTGTGGCTTGTGGTGATCAGTCTAAACCATGTTTCAACCAGTGAACTCTTTGTGTGTTTCTCGATGAATTGTTTGACCTCTCGTAGACAGCAATAGTCAGTTGTTCAGTTGTATATACATATAGTTACTTTGAAATGTCGAGTTAGTGGGCAATTTTAACCTCTCATACGGTCCTTTTGAACGATAGTACGTTAATAGGTCTACGGTCAAACTTCCTCCTATTTGATTCGATTCTATCTCCTTCTCCTTATACTTTTGAACGAAGAAACTTGTACTTGAATCAGCGGTAAATGGGTCAGCTATCCGTCTCTTTTACTTTTTCTCTCTTACTCTGTCTGTACAGTTGGAACAGGAATTTCCTCAATTCTTAAGATTCCGCAAAAGCAGTTGTAGAGGTGAAGGAATTCTAACGCAGCAATCTATCTGAGCTGAGTGAACTTTGCGCTTTACTACTCGAGCTGTAAGTTTCATGAATCTCACTCAAATTACAATGGAATTTTTTAAGATGGTCATGGAGAGAATTTTAATTGAATGAAAGATTTAGAATTGAGATTGACGTTGGGTATTTGAATTTTAAGGTGATTCAATGATGAAAAGTGAATCTTATTCTCATAGGTTCACTTTCTACAATTACCGAGTGAATTTGAGAGGGTTTCAATTGACTCTAGACTTTTTTAAAATTAGATCCATTTGACGTTGTTCTTTGTGCATAATGTCTGAGGAGCTGGTAAAAAATTGAATGATCTATAATTTTTAATTTTGGGAAGCTCAGAATACTTCACGACTGAAATGTATCAATTGAATGAGTTTCAACAAAAATCGGAGAGAATCCAAATCAAATTCAATGTAAGTCGTTCAATACAGATATATTTTATGATACAAAATCTTGTATTGAATTGATTTTGAGAACGGTATCCTAAAAACGATCAATAGAATTCAGTTTCGTGATTGAGACAGTCGTAAATTTAAGGAAATACAAAATCGTGTTGGAGCTGGGAACCGTGTGATTTTCCTCTCTCCTTCATTACACGGTGCGCTTCTGAGGAGGATGAGCTTTTCAAAATTGTCAGAAGAAACTGGAAAGTGGATGTTTTTCTACGAAACTTCATAAGCAGAACCTGATTTTGAGCGAAATCGGGTCAGCTCCTTTTTTTGAGTAGTTGTCAAATTGATCATTCCCCATGTATTGCTTATGGAGAAATTTGGCGACTTAACGTTTTCTTTGCATCTTCGAGGTTTTTTCGTAATTACTCAGAAAAGGTGGGTCATAGCACAAATTGCTGTCAATAGTTTTTTAAAATTTTTTAAAGAACAACAAGCAGATGTAATGAGATCAGTCGAGAAACTTAGGCTTCCCCCATGGTGTTGAAGGGAATAGTAGATAATTAGCAGAAGGCGCCAGGTTTTTCGTGAGAAACTTGAGTTCTTACTCATGATATGCCAATCCCCTCGAGTTTAATGATCCATCTACACACGTTATTTTGTAGGTCTTCAAAAAATCTATAAAAAACTGTTCTTGACATTTTTTGCTATGACCCACCCTTTCTGAGTAATTACGAGAAAACCTCAAAAATGCGAAGAAAACGTTAAGTCGCTAAATTTCTCCATAAGCAATACATGGGGAATGATCGATTTGACAACTACTCAAAAAAAGGAGCTGATCCGATTTCGCTGAAAATCAGGTTCTGCTCATGAAGTTCCGTAGAAAAACATCCACTTTTCAGTTTCTTTTGAAAAATTTGGAAAACTCATCCTCCTCAGGAGCGCACCGTGATCATAGAAGAACTGTATCCAAATCGGGAAGAGTGTAGAAAATGAAAAAGTAAAAAATAAGCACAAATAATTATATGAGAAATTGGTTCACACGATTTTAAAAATGGATAATCTTATAAGATGATTTTCATCATGGTATGAAAATCCTACCAAAACATATCTGACATAACGGGCTCAGTCATTTCATAAAAATTACTATGACTTCATAACCTCAATCTTGAAATCACTCGAAAAATTAATGCCTCGATCTTCCATATTACAGACAAGGTTAAAATTTCGTAAACACTATATTTCGTTTCCTTTCAGACACACAAACACCCTCTTTATACGTTCCATCAAGGAGCAACCCTCATATGATCTAATTATAAGATAATAGATAACTCATAATCTACCTACCCTCAAGCAAATTCTAACTTCACCGAAATAATTCAATAAACCCACACGAAGCCCTATCACAATGTTTGTCTCCCAAAATTTAACCATAGCATTCAAAGACTCTTCCTCCTCCCCCCCCCCCCACGAATCCAACTACTAATTCATATTCTAGAATCTATAGCAATCACTTAATATATCACCGGTATATCAACGCGGGTGACTATATCCAATCGAATGTACGTACACCATCATACACTAAGCTCGGCTAAATGATTTTCAAAAGCCAATGCGAGTGAAATGGTATACGAGCGTTAGCGAGATGAATTTTGGACCATGCTATCTATGTATTGACAGCAGCTACAAACGCGAATTAATTACGTTCGAAGGGGGAGAGAAAGCTTTCCCAAATCTCATCAGTGACAGCTGTATGTAGCAGTTAACCTTGAATATATATATATATATATATATATTTCTCGTACCATTACGAGGTTTGCTGAAATATACGAGCCTAGCAGTGATTGTTATTACGAGCTCTCAAAGCATCCAAAGATCACTCACCATCGCTACTCTTACGATATACTACATCGACACAGAATTATGATAGTCCTTCTATATGATTGTGTGTGTATGTGAAATTTGAATAATGTGTAGATAGAAATTCAATACCATATTGTATTTTGTGATTTCAGGTTGAACTATCTTACTGCTGGTCTAACGCCGTTTTGGTTTCACGTTACCAATGTTGTTCTTCATGCATTGGCATGTATGTTAGTTACAAGAGTTGGATTAGCTGTTGCATCGTTGAAACCAGGATTTGCTGCTTTGAGTGGTTTACTTTTTGCTGCACATCCTATTCATACTGACGCTGTAAGTATTCTTATTCATTAATTTCTGTCGATATGTTTTTTCTTTTCTTTTTAAAGAACTGATAGTGATTGGTATGGATCCACCTACGGTGCTAAAATCTATCCCTTATTTCGACTCCTTTAATGTCTCAATCTTGTATTTTGCTGATTCAAATTCTCAATTTTGGCAAGAAAACCTTCATAATCATGTACAAGATTCCTTGATTAATTGCAAGGATGTGGTTTCAAAAGATTTGAGAAAATCGCAGGTAATATGGAACCACTGATGATATAAAACGCGAATAGTGAGACCTTGGTTTGATGGAGAAGAATAGGGTGACGGGGGGGGGGGGGGGGAAGTCGTCATTCCATCGACTTGACACATCAAGGAGGGAGTGATAATTTGATAATGACTAAATTGAGTAAAATACTGTTTGTAGGAGAATTTTCCCATCACACGAGTAATTGACAACAGTCTCCACTGTTACACAATGTACCATTACAAAACTGTACACGTCATTATCAAATACAAGTTCGGAAAATCGATTGTTTAGTATTGTGTTCATTACGATTTATATACATGTAGTTCAGTATGAGGTCATTTTTGAATTTTGAATTCTCGCGCGCAGCCGCCATCTTGTCGTCGCGACTTCGTGCTCTTCTGCTATTATTTCCAGCGCGCTCGTCGCCTTCCGCGGCTTGCGCCAGTTTCCGCTCAGCAGCCGACCGTGCCACCTCGCTCTGTATCATGAGCTTTATTATAATATATAGTTTATTGTTTATTTAAACTATGTGTGAAAAAGTTATTGAGTTCACCTGCTCCCATATCAAACATATGGTCCTTCGAATACCGGATTGGAGCCAGTGAGTGAAATTCAAGTCGATGCGAATGGATTCGCATCGACACGAGGTGAAATTTTTGGTGATTGTGCGCGGTCGGATGTCTTCTCGGGCGACCAGCAGCGGCGTCTACGAGGCCTATCAGCTCGTGCAGTGCTGATATCCTGCCGGAGGACGGGGAAGATTCCTCGATTGCTCGTTCCAGAGCATTAGTTCACCGGCAGCAAGCGCAGGGTTAGGGCAGCCTTCGACATTGTTTCGTCTTGGATTCAGGCTAACCCGAGAGGCGCAACGAGGTCTCCAGTCGGTGCACCCCGAGAAGACGGCGGAAACGACCTGGGGATCCAGGAGGGTCTCTGGGCAACGAGGGAATTCATCGTGGGATTTTAAGGATGAGCTGTTTTCATTGTCTTTTCAAAATTTTCAATGATTTATAGAATTCTTGGCTGATTTCTCTCGCTTAAAAATCAATTCAGATCAATTTTTCATTGATTATCTGATTCAAAGAGAGATATTTTTTTGCGATTTGTCGCATTTTTTTTGGCATTGCTCCGCGTAATTTATTCTCATAATCGCGAGCAATCTTGATGATCATGACCTTGATTTTATGCTAAAGTCAACGGCCTTTCTAGCATCATCGGACGAGCGTCGTGTGTGTTAGCCGACGTTGGTGTGTGTGCTGTCCGGAGCTGAGCTCGACATCTGGCAACACAGCTGACCAGAGTCATCCGCAGCTGTTCATCAGCTGCGCGCTGCTGTTCGTCGGTACTCAGCGTAGCAGTGTAATCGCTGCGTCGACCGCATCGTGTCGCCGTGCAGTCTAGCAGCCAGCTCAATGGTATACATCGCAGCATTGCGGCGCACCACGTTTTCGGCTTCGGAGGATGCTCTTCGTGCTTCAGCTGATTCTACAGCGGTACGAGTGAGTCATATGTATTATATGAGATTGTCGCATTGAATCTTGACTGGGTACTAGATCAATTTTAGATATCTCAACTCATGGTTTTTGGCTTTCCAACCTCAAAATGTTGAATTCAAGAAATTGTCTCACGTTTTAGGTTGCGTTGTAAATAATTGTAAATATTTTTCGGTACGGTTAGGGGGATTTTTGGATCAGTGCTTCCATCAAATCTTTGGTTAGATTTGAGAAATTCCTCATTCTTCGGTTGGTTTTGCCTAGTTCTGGCTAGAATTTTGGCATTTTTTTCGGTTTGTTCGCAAAGATACTAGCATATCGGGCTGTATCAAAGCATTCAAATTTGGATTTTGTTTTTTTTGGTTGAGTGTCGGTTGGGTATCTAACGGTTTCTACGATCTTTCTGAATAATCATGGAGGCGCTCTATGATCAGCAACTTGATCTGCAGAAAAAGATTTCGTTAGCTTACAAAAACTTCAAAGCCAAGGGTCAAGCTAAAATGACCAAGGCTAATGCAATTGTGCGGATAGAAAATCTTTCCTTCCACTACAAAACTTTCTGTTTGAATCATAACAAGATTATCGCAGATTTCGGTGTGGACAAGGAATTAGATTATTTCAAATTGAAAATTGGTGATTTAGTTGAAGAGTCTTATATGGATAATAAGGCTGAGTTTCAAGAATTCTTAGATTCGATTGCGGATTTGGATAGGTCTAGCATTGAGACTAACTCCACTGTACCACCGGTTTCGCAAACAGTTGTAGCTTCTGCTTCGTCGTATTCCCTCGCCAAAATCGAAATGCCAACTTTCTCAGGAAAGTTCAACGAATGGGCCAATTTTCGGGATCTTTATAAAAACTTGGTGCATAGAAGGGTTGAGATTCAGCCAGTGGTAAAATTCTATCATTTGCGATCCAAATTACAGGGTGAGGCGTTAGATCTCATAAAATCCATTGATCTCACGGCTGAAGAATACCCACGAGCTTGGAAGGAACTGTGCGATTTTTATGAGAATAAGCGGAGACTAGTCAGTTTGACTTTGAGTTCTTTCTACTCTCTAAAACAAATGAAAAATGAATCGTACGCTGAATTGAAAAAACTTCACACTGGAACTTTCGAAACTTTGAATTTTTTGAAAAGTCTAGATCGTCCGGTGAAAACTAATGGTGAAGATCAGTTCGTATTCACGACTGTTTCGAGATTTGACTTAGTTACAAGAAAGGAATGGGAAAAGCACTTGGGCATCTCCCATGATCCTCCATCCATAGAACAATTGGAAGCTTTTTTGAAAGAGAAATTAGCTACATTAGAGTCAATCGAGAGCAGCATCAAGCCGAGCTCTAGTAACCAATCGGGAAGGAATTTCAATTCAAGCAAAACTAATTCTATGGCTACTTGTTCGGATTCTGAGTCATCCAAGAAAGTTTGTCCGTGTTGTTCGGATAACCATCATCTATCGCAGTGTGATGCTTTTAAGGCAAAAAGTAAGGCCGATAGAAAATTGTTTGTGATTGAGAAAAGGTTATGTTTCATTTGTTTTGGTCAGCACAGTGCTAGGTCTTGTCGATCCAAGACATTTTGTAGAAAGTGTAACGGGAGACATCACACTTTTCTTCATTCGGATATTTCTAAGCCACCAACCGATTCTCAAACTGATGACAAGACGGGTTCGGGTCCTTCGAGCGAAGACAAGGGTTCCGGGACGAATCAAAAATCTTCCTCGAATACGCATTCAACGGTCACCACTTGTCTAAATTCGGTGGACAATTCGGGCTTTGTGCTGTTGCCCACAGCAGTAGTGAAACTTATATCAGCTGACGGGTTTGAATTTTACTTCACAGCTTTGATCGATCACTGCTCGCAATCCTCTTTTATAACAGAGAATGCTTGCCAAAAACTGGGAATAAAAAGGATGAAATCTAAGGTACAAATCAAGGGGGTTGGCGACCTTCACACCGGAATTTCGAGGGGTTTGGCCAATTTCACGGTGCGTCCCAGATTTTCCTCTGATTTCAGTTGTGATGTGCAGGCTTTCATCATTCCTAAGGTTTCTGGTTATAAAGCCTCTGTTGCTACGGGTACGGATAAATGGGATCATCTCAGGGGACTTAATTTGGCTGATCCCAATTTCTTAAAAACGAGATCAATTGATATCTTACTGGGTGCCAAAATTCACGCTCAAATTGTGCTTGAGGGCGTGAAAAAGGCAAATGTTGATCTTTCAAATCAACCTATCGCTACGAATACTGAATTGGGTTGGATAGTTTCTTCTAGCGTCGGTCAAAACTCAGAATCTTCTTCATCTTATCTTCATTTAGTTGATAACACAGTGTTAGAATCGATTCTTGAGAAATTTTGGAAGCAAGAAGAAGTCGGAACGGTCGGGAAAAAGCTCTCTGAAGACGATCGCAAATGCGAAGAACATTTTCAGGAGACCCATTCACAAGATGTTAGCGGTAGATACGTAGTTCGGTTGCCAGTGAAACAAGAGTCGATGGAAAATTTGAATTTCAAACTCGGTGATTCTTACTCCTCTGCTCTTCAGACGCTCTATTCTATGGAACGGAAATTCTCGAAAAATTCGGATTTCGAATCAAAATATAAGGCTTTCATGAAAGAGTATGAGGATCTCGAGCATATGGAAAAGGCTTCAAATTTGTCGGTAGAGGATAAGAACAGTTGCTATATTCTTCCTCATCACGGAGTGCTTCAAGGCTCCAAAAAATTACGGACGGTTTTCAACGGTTCAAATAAGGTTCATGGCATTTCATTGAACGATCTACTTTACACTGGCGAGAATTTGCTACCAGAGCTGGTGGATTTAATAATGAGATGGCGTCGGTATGAATTTGTTTTCGTGGCTGATATAGAGAAAATGTTCAGACAGGTTTTAGTCGACCCCAGAGATCGTCACTTGCAGATGATCTTGTGGAGGGAAAATCCGGATCTGGAAGTTTTACTCTATTTTCTCAGAACGATCACTTATGGTTTAAAATGTTCGCCTTATCTTGCCATCAGGGTTTTGAGGCAATTGGCTAAGGACTATGGGCATCTATTTGCTTCAGCAGTTAAAATCATTGAGGATGAATCATACATGGATGATTTTATGTCGGGGGGAGAGACAGTAGAAGAATCTCGTCAGAAGCAGGTGCAATTGATCGAGATTCTCAAGGTGGGCGGGTTCGAGCTACGGAAATGGGCGGCGAACGATGCTCAGTTGATCGAAGAAATCCCAGTCGATCATAGAATTCACGGTTCGGCTACTTTTGAATCTGATGATTGTACCTCTATACTTGGTCTATCTTGGGCTCCAAGAGAGGACTACTTTCATTTCATTATTAAACCTCAAGGTTTTGACAGTCAAAAGTTAACAAAAAGAACGATATTGTCTCTCACAGCTAAAATCTTCGATCCATTAGGTTGGTTAGCTCCGGTGGTGATCTGGGCAAAGATATTCATGCAATCGCTTTGGCTCTTGAAGTGTGAATGGGATGATGTTCTCCCGAGTGACTATTCAAACCAGTGGTCTGAATGGTACGGAAAACTTGCAAATTTGGAGGAGATTAGAATACCCAGGTGGATCGGATATTCTAGCCAAGGATTGAAAATTGAGTTGCACGGGTTTGCGGATGCTTCTTCAAAAGCATACGGTGCTGTTATTTACTTGCGAATGATCAGGAACGGACGGGTAGCTGTATCGTTGCAGTGTTCTAAGTCAAAAGTAGCTCCGATCAAAACAATAAGTATACCTCGTCTAGAGCTTTGCGCGGCGTTGTTATTAGCAAAACTCACTGATCGTTTCATAAAAATCATGCCTATAGAGATAGCATCGATCCATCTATGGTCGGATTCAAAAGATGTTCTGTATTGGATTAGAGCTCTGCCAAATCGGTGGCAAACTTTTGTTGCAAACAGATGTTCTTTGATTCAAGAGTTGGTTCCGCAAGGTCATTGGCATCATGTCAAATCACAGGATAACCCAGCAGACGTAGTTTCTCGGGGGTTGAGTCCAGAACTATTGTCGTCGTTCGAGCTTTGGTGGAATGGTCCGTCGTTTTTGTCGGAGTCGAGTCATCCGTGGACTACTGGAGCAGAGAATGTGCAAGTCGAGCCTCTTGAAGAGAGAAATTCTTCCGCTTCTCATGCCACTGCGTTACAGTATCCGGATGACTCCTTTCAAAATGGATTGTTGACAAGGTTTTCTACAGCAACGAAGCTCTTTCGTATTACGGCGGTTTGCCTTCGCTTTCTGACGAAGCTCAGCTATCGTCTCAGCGAGAAAACTAGTGAGAGAATGAGATTTCGGCACTTGAAATTTATTGATTTTGAAGTGATTTCAGAGGGTTTATTGAGACCTGGGGAGTTGAAAAATGCCGAATTGTTATGGGTATATATAGAACAAAGAAATAGCTTTGGTGACAGTTTCAGGTTGCTGGAAAACGATAAGGAACTGAAGGATTCAAACTTGTTGAAGTTAAGACCATTTTTAGATCAAGGTCTCCTGAGAGTTGGAGGCAGACTGCGGCATGCGCTTCTGGATTATGCTGCTAAGTACCCGCTGATCCTGCCCTGCCGGAGCCCTTTGACAGAGCTGCTTGTGAGACGAGCTCACTTGAATTCTCTCCACGGTGGTACGCAGCTCACTTTATCCAGTCTCAGAAATCAGTACTGGATTCTGAGGGGTCGACAAGCGGTAAAAGTTCTGATCAACCAGTGTACGGTATGTCTACGATATTCAGCAAAAATGTCAACTCAATTGATGGGAGATCTTCCCAAGGTTAGAGTAACTCCGGCTTATCCTTTTGAGCATTCGGGAATGGACTTTGCAGGTCCATTCAAAGTACGATTATCCAAAATTCGTGGCAGAGGGACGATGAAGGCTTATGCTTGTATCTTTATCTGTCTTAGTACAAGAACTATTCATTTGGAGGCAGTGGAGGATTGTTCAAGTGAGGCATTCATGGCCGCGTTCGAGCGCTTCACTGCCAGACGCGGACATTGCAGCAAATTGGAGTGCGACAATGGTTTGAATTTTGTTGGGGCAGACGCTGAGCTGCAACGTCGCTTTGATGGAGCTTCGGCAGAATTTGAGGACATAGTTGTGGAACTGAGCAACATGAGGACGGAGTTCAGATTCAACCCACCTGCGGCACCGCATTTCGGAGGAATCTGGGAGGCTGCAGTCAAATCAGCTAAACACCACTTGAAAAGGATAGTTGGTGACCATGTTCTTACTTTCGTAGAAATTTCCACATTGTTGTCAAAAATTGAAGCATGTTTAAACTCGAGGCCCATTGCTCCTTTGAAAGATGATACATCTGATTTGTCCGCGCTGACACCCGCGCATTTTCTCATACAGAGACCATCGTTTATAATTCCAGAGCCAACCATACCATCAGCGCCCATTCCAGTCAATAAACGATGGAGGTGGATAACTCAGATGACTCAAGAATTTTGGAAAGTGTGGTCCAGTGACTACCTACAAGCGCTGCAAGAAAGGCACAAATGGTCAAGGCCTTCCAGGGCCTATCGAGTGGGTGATGTGGTTCTACTACGCGACGATTGTAAACCTCCAGCTGTCTGGCCCTTGGCAGTAGTCACAGCAGTTTTTCCCGGCAATGATGGCAGAGTTAGAGTAGTTGAAGTCCGCACAGCTACCTCCAAGTTCAGAAGACCAGTAGTCAAACTTGTGCTTCTGGTTCCAGAGTCTTCGGACGAAGAAAGTGATGAGATTTAAATTCTCTAATAATGGACAATAAGTGATTAGTTATAAGGTTGGAGTTTTTGTTTTCAATAGAGTCCGCGGTAAACTTAATTCCACATATCAGTTGAAATTCGAGTCATTTTCCAAGTAGTATGGGTGTCTTGGCAGCTCAAAAGCACTAAGTTAGTGTCTGGCGTGTATGCGAGCACAATACGAAATTTAGAGCCAATTGCGCGGTTGCCAAGGGCGTTCATCTCCACATGGAATGGACGTTCCTCCTTTTGGGACCCGTTCCCGGGTGGCCGGAACTTAGTATATTTTTTGATCTGATAAAGTGGTGTTAAGATTTTATCAAAATTCGGGCTTGATTTTTCGATTTTTTCCTTGATTATTGTCACAATTTGAGATGATTGAACGATTTTTTTTAAGGTTCAGCTAAGTCTGTATCCTCCTTCGTATTTCATGTTCGAATTACTTTCTATTTGATGACCCTTCATCGCATAATTTGATTCTGATCTACTTTTGATTATTCATTTTGTAGGTTACCTTACACCCCTTAGATTTTGTAACGCAAATCTGTGGATCTTTAGTTCAAATTGTGGATCTTTAGTTCAAACTTAGTTGAAAATCCAAATCTTTATGCCCTTATTATGACTTTGAATATTTATTATTTTGGATTCTTTCTCGATTCTCAACATTGAGATCATGATTAGTACTTTCAAATGGAATTATTTAAGTTCTTTGAATGTATCGAATCGAGGTGGGCGGAATGTTTAGTATTGTGTTCATTACGATTTATATACATGTAGTTCAGTATGAGGTCATTTTTGAATTTTGAATTCTCGCGCGCAGCCGCCATCTTGTCGTCGCGACTTCGTGCTCTTCTGCTATTATTTCCAGCGCGCTCGTCGCCTTCCGCGGCTTGCGCCAGTTTCCGCTCAGCAGCCGACCGTGCCACCTCGCTCTGTATCATGAGCTTTATTATAATATATAGTTTATTGTTTATTTAAACTATGTGTGAAAAAGTTATTGAGTTCACCTGCTCCCATATCAAACATCGATGGAAGAACTTTCCAAAAATCTACACTGTAAGAGATTTTTTCAAAAAACTTTTTACAGTGTAAAGACGGATGAAAATTGGATCCAAGTCTTAAAAAAATCCTCAACTGCTTTGCTCATCCAAGGATGTATTTGAGTAATTTCTCAAACATTTTCCCCCAGTCGAACCATCTGTTTGGATTGAATGCAATAAGATTATCAATGACCACCGAATTTGAATCTGAAATTTAAGATCAAAGTTCTCATAATTCAACTTCGAGATATGTAGTTGCTGCGACTCGTGATTAGAAAAATTCTCTACTCGTGGCTCAGTTTCAAATTCCTCAATCATTCTGTGATATGAATTGATTCGGAAAAAAAATAATTTGAAATTGATTATTGAATTGAAGTCCGCTTTAGCTTTATAATTTAGATTGTGTTTAATTGATTGTGATCGTGATGTATTGAAGGAAAATACTTCCAAACAGTAATGACAATCGATCTGCGAATAACAAAAATCGCCCCACGTATAATAAGAGACCGGCATAAATTGAGGTTCCGCGGATGAAAGATACCTCGGATAATGAATCCATGGATGACAAGGGATTCCTGAACTTAACAAAATTGGTCCTGAGAATTTTAATCTTATTCGCTCCACTATCGTGAATCTGATCAAGATTCATGAAGATGACCTGTGAAATCTATAGGAATCAAGAATGACAAACTAAGCATGTTAATAACCAAAGTTCAACAATTTGAGGGTACAAGAGGTGACTGAGAGTATTGTAAAATTTGCATCGATTCATTATCCTTTCCGAATTTTCGGTGAGGAAATCTCTTGTCATGTCTTTATTGAAATTGCAGAAAAGTTCCATCGCCTGCAACCTTGCAGGGTGTAAATCTCAAATTTATTATATAATTCATGAATATGTATTGAATCTATTCAGGGATTTTTAGGATCTGCATCAGTGTTTCCCAATCCTTTGTGAATACAGTCATCCCTCGTTGACACGAACCCTTTAGACACGATTTTCAAATTTGTTCGTATTCACGAACAAAATGCTAGTCTCTTGCTCCTTGATTCAGCCTAGTTCTTATAAATCAGTTCACTCTCTAACACCAATTCCCTCATTAAACCAAACAAAAATCGTGTTCCGTTGACTAGGGAAAGCTGTACTTATGAAAAACTTAACCAAAGATTGGAACCAACTTCTCAATAACTAGTCTAGCTTGAATATTAAAATTCACATCTCAAATGTTATTTACGGAACATCATGAGATTTTGCATTGAGTTTTTGTCAATTATTCTTCAAAATCTATAGGATGAGACCAAGTATGCAATATGAACGAAATGCATGCGGAAAATTCCTTGAGAGATTCCCACATGAATTTGCCATTGGTATATTCGATTTAAGTACTTGGAAATTTCCTGGAGGCTCGAAAAATCACCCGATAATTCAATTATTTCTACAAGGAGGAATCAATTCACACCTAATGAATCTACTAAAACAACCAAGTGTCAAAGAGTTCACCGATAATGTACTCGAACAGGTGAGCCTATTATCACAAAACCAATATCGATAAGTTCAAGTAAAGCGATGAAATCTCGTCACAATGTAACACTCAGATATTGAAAGCTATATTTTCAACTCATCAGGAATGACCAATTTTTACATTGTAATACCTACGAGAATAACTCAGTCACAGTTTTTAATCCACTTAACAGAAGTCACTCATTCCCAATTTGATCCACCTCATATTCTATTCTCGTCTCGTCGCGTCGTCACCGAAATAAACTCCATTAAATCAATATCGACCCGTCTGA